>JAKSZP010013488.1:0-95727 GCA_022478985.1 Massospora cicadina
TTTGTTATTGCAATTTTGGCATCCATATAGGACCAATCATCACCCAAATAGGGCATAATGAGGTCACAGCTATGGGCATCAAGTGAGTTAATTAGTGCTGATCCTTTTGCATTGTCTGCTGCTTCTCTCATTACTTTTTCAAATAACTCTGAGGAAAGAGTGAAAGTTTCCATCCTTATCAAATTTTGGTAAATTCAATGGTTTGAAGTCATCTTGCCCAGTTTCAAGCACAGGGGTTGTACTTCTTCTTGAATGTCTTGGTGTATCACCGCCCATAATCAGCCCTCTTTCCCGTTGAGAAGTATCTGGAGTCAGGATTGCTGCCCGTACTCTAGGCGTAGAACAGATGTTTAAAATATCAGTTTCTGCATCAGTGTCAATTTCCAATGATTTGGTTTCATGATATTTCTCCGAACTACTGGATTCTGACACTTGAATTTGGCCCTTAGTTTTTCCAAACTGTTTTTGGCTGAATGGACAGAGCTTTTTCCTATTTTTCTTTTGTCAAAGCTGGGTGAGCATCATCCACTTTGTTTTTTGAGGTTGTCATTCCTGTCTTTATATAAAGCTTGATTGGACGTTATGCTCCTATTGTCTTTGCCCATACTATCTAATTGGGAATTTGCAGTTGATAATTGCATTCTGAGATCCCAAATTTCCTGAGTAATTTCAATGTTTCTGGCCTGCAATATTGACACAACTGTCCAAATTTTTGAAAAAATTTTGTTGTTCAAGGCATCATCCTCATTCTTTTTTGGGACGACTGGTTTTTCTTCATGAGCTCCCCCCACTTTGACAGGATTTTGGGTGTAGGAGGTACCAGCTTTGGAGCCTTTGTGACTGGGAGAATAGTCCAAGATGTCCTTGTCAGTAGGTTCCGTCTTGATGTCGCTTTTTCATCTGGACAAAACTGCCAGGAATTGGTTACTGGAATCCATATTGGAGAGTGTCACCAGTTTTGAGTGAGCACCAGTTGTTAAAATCTGAGGATCGCTTGCTTGAAATTTGGTATCCTGCACACTTTACTGGGTTTAAGTTCCGCTGGATGATCCGCAATATAGCCAGTGGCTTACAGTATATTCACCGTTTGGAAACTCACTAGACCTATTAATATAGCCCCAACACTTCTGGTTGATTTCAGGCGTAACTTTACCAACGTATTTGGGAACTTTGTCTAAGGCAGGTTTCAATACAAACTGAGGATTCAGTCCTTCCAGTTTGTTGAAACTTCTACAAAGTTAGGATTCAGATGAGAAACTGGAAAGAGATGAAGTAAAATATCTTTTATTAGAAGGTATTTATTTGATGATGGTCATTAGGCCAGGTGCCAATATTTATACCCCTATGGCATCTCCTGGCCACATTCAAGCACAAATTTCAACAGATATTTTACCACCTCAGTTCAGCCCTTTAACTGATATGACTAAAACCTTTTCTTGGGTTTATTGGTGGCAAAATACTCTCAAAATTGGGAGGATTTCAGGTACAAAAATTGCAATAAAAGCATGCAAAATTGTCCTAGAATCCTCTCATTTTAGGTTTTGTCATACTGTTAACAAAAAACACCTTCTGTGAAATTTTGGCATCAATTGAAGTAAATGACGCACCCCTAATTGAGACGTCAGCAGGCCTCTCCTTGATAGCACTAGGTTCTCCCTTTTGGGCAATCCATGTGCAAGTGATATCATGACAATTTTGTGGATTGACATACAAATTTAGTCCTAGGATGGAAAACTGATTACATTTTTCGTTCATCTAATAATCCATGGGATTTTTTGACATTAACTTCAGGTCAGTCCAGAACGATTTTGTATACAAGTAAGTTGATTGTGTTCCCAATAATCAGGACCAATTGCCGAGATTTGTTGCATAAGAAATCAGCTATAATATGTGAGCATAATTGGGCTAAGCACTTTGATAAATTACTTGATCAAATTATCATTGAGATTTTTGGCCCAAATTGTATGAAGCATTAGGCTTTGAGGTGAGAATATAGGTGTTAGTTCAAGCATTGAAAGGGTAATCAGCCTGATCTGATGGTTGTCAAAATGTGTATTTTTGAGTCAACCACCAGAATCTGACACTAATAGAACTACTTGTTTTGTAACTATGGATAGAAATAATAGGGTTATATTTTTCAACAGTGTTTGTGGAATGCATTTTATCATAGTAAATGATTATAACTCCCTTTTCTGGTTACATAATCTTAAGGAGCCGGAAGGGTGAATGTCTTGATGGGGTTTGAAATTACAAGCCTACAATTTCAAAATTTAGCACCACACCTAGTAAAGCATCAAAACGCTGATGAGTTATCTCAACTGGCCACCATAGCCTTAACAGCCAATGCAGCCAATGAAATATTTGGTAATTTGTTAACATACTAATATAACTATAACTGGCAGAAGTTTGGCACAACTTAGACAATTAAAGGACTGAATACTGCTGTCAGAAATAAAAAAGATCTGTAACTCATTTATGATTAGCAATTTTAGATAAACCAACCAATGTATTGAACTAATGTTATTAGTGGAGCCCACAAGGTGATGGGACATGGGGGCTTTTAGAAAACGATTGATCTGTTTAAAAAGCACACTATTGGGAATCAATGTAATATGATATTTATGATTTTCTCCGCTGTTGTAAGGAATGACAAGTGGATGGGCCCTACTGTAAAGCCAACTCTTTTCAATTGTATTAAGCACAACTTTTCTGTCCACAGTTTGTATAGATGTTGTGAGCCCTCTAGCCAATAGTTCTGGCCAATTTAAATTTACAATTAATGGCCATCAATGACCTCATTAAGTGATTGGAGGCTAAAGTGGTTAGGGACTTGGGGTCACAACTATGGCTAAGCTTATCCTAGAGTAATTTATTTATTAGCATACATGCCCCAAATTTCTTTTTATGGATAATGGGACTAATTTGAATCCAAGATTATCTCTAAGCTCATTGAATTGATGAGGATACAATGGGTATTTTCTACACCCTATTACACTGAGATAATGGCACTGTAGAGTGAGTAGACAGTACTCTTGTTGGTATACTATGGAAGTTAATTATGGCAAAGGCGCCAGCTGGAGCTTTTCTTACCATCTTCTATTTTCACCTATAATATTTCTTAACATTTAGCCACAGGGCACTACCATTAAACTTACTTTATGGAAAGAAACTGATGCTTCCCTTAAATTTATTTTCTTTTGTTCATAAATAGAATATGAGTCCCATAAAATATTTAGAAACGCTGATAAAAGAATAAATCTACCTACAAGAGAAGAATATTTCAATGTGCTAGTTTAGAAAATAAGGTCTCAGTAACACAATAAAAAAGACTTGCAGCCTTTACCCCACTTTGCTGTAGAATAGTTGGTTCTGTAATATATAAACATGGGTCTGTATGGAATAGCATGCTGGTGCACATATGGAAAGGGCATTTTGAGATCATCAAGAAAACATATATGGATGCTCACGCTTTAAAGGACCCCATTAAAGGTCACATTATTAACTGGGTGCTCATTAGGTTCATAAAGACAAATCAGCAGCATTCTGGCCTAGCATCTCTTTTTTTCTCAATGATTTAGTTGCTCCACTCATCTTTGTTCCCTAATGTTTGCTCATATGGAGAGAAATATTGTGATTGATTTGACCAACCATCTGTGATATTTTTTAAATTTACTTAATTTTGTACTTAAATAATAGTTTAGATATTGGGTTTAATCAGGTTTATTAACTACCTCACCCCATGGGCCCCTACTTTGTAGATCAAATCTCTAATTCCCGCTGGTGCATCTTCCAGTTCCTTAATTTAGTGATCACCTCAGCTTGTGGCCTTGGGATCATATCTGCTATTTTTGATTAAAATTATAATATTCTATCTTGCCTGCAACAGAGTAATAACACTGGTAAAAATGTCCTATTTTAATGACATCTACCAGTATATTAATTGCAACTGTCATATTGCTTAAATTATGAAAATGCCCCAAGCCTTAGATATTTGCTGTCCTGGCTTGAGTTTTGATATTATGCCTTTATTTTACCATCTTAAGTGTTGCTTGGTAGCCAGCAATTGCATCAAATAAAAACTTTAACTGAGAGGAGAATATCTAGGCAGGATTGTCATCTGGAGAGAGATCCTTTTTTCTATGTAGCCTGCTACCAGCCTACCACAAAGATTACTTTAGTGATTTTGTTAGCCACTGGAAGTAGTAGATACTATGGCATGCTTACGTGATTGGTTAATAAAGTCCTAAATCTTATAATAATGTTTACTTTAGTAAATTTTGCTAAGTTTATTGTAATCAAACAGTATCTGGTATTTTCATGTGTTTATAGCCTGTGCAACAGAAATATGACGTCCCAACACTAATATCAACAATAATAAAGATATGGTATCAGTAAATATTATCTAATTGCTGTATTGATGTCTAAAAAATCTAAAAATATTAAAAAAAATTATATTGATAAAAACAAAGTAATGTATTAATCAAAAAGATTCCTTAGTCAGCTACATTCAATATATCACTCTAAAATAATATTAGATTGGCTAATATAAGCTAACTATTATGATAAAGGATTTACCAAATTAGCTACATCATAACAAAACATTGGTAACTAAAGTTTTATATCAATTATTTATCATCAGAAAATTTATCTATATATTTTTAACAATTACTCTACTTTAACTCTGATTAGCTGCTACATAAGCTCATGAGAGAAAAACTATAAATTAAAACTCTCCAAATAAAATCATAAGCTTGGAATTGCCACGGATTCAATTTTATAATTTTATTAAAAGTTTAAATTGCTAATGGTCATTGTCAGCTTAACAAATTTCTTGACTGTAGCCAATGTTTGAAATGGGCTCAAATGTGTAAAACTAGTGAAGAGGCTGATGAAGAAAAAAGATGGGGTGAAATAGACCACTTATTTTAGTAAAATGGTGTTGATATTTATAGGGTGCGTGGGGACATGGTGCCAAGGGGACCTCAATGGCCCCATATGATCAGAATCTTTCACATCCTTCAAGATTGACTGCATGGTTGACACTCCCATTGTTCTGCATCAGCCTCATGACTGAAATGTTTTGGATTGCACTTAAAAGATTCAGGAAGAAGGGGTGCAATTATAGAAGGCATTTTCATTGACTCTCATGCACATGATGCTTCCTGATCAAATTTTCCATTGGTGCCTTCAAGGGCAGATTTCAATTATAAGGGCTTGAAAGTTAACTTATTAGATCTCAATTCGTGAGGAGGGATCTCAACTCACTTATTATCTTGAATCCTGACACTTATCAATGTTCATTGAGTAATTGAATCTGTCAAATCAGCTGAATAGATGCCAACCATTCAGTAAAAATTAATGCATCTAATAAACCAACCGAATAAGCCTAACCAGCTCAGCCAAAACATATACCAATTACCGATAATTTTATATATCTAGTAATTCTTATATATAACTTTTATCTATGCTCATTATGTTTTTAAACCTGCATATGTTAGTTCACCTAATTTATAAGATATATGTGAAATTTAGCAATTTTGACCTGCATATGAGGTAATGTGTCAAATACACACATATATACCCAAAATGATTTTTTATATATTTAGTAATTGGTAGATGGTCATCAATAAGTTTAGAAGTTATTTAAAACTTTGGAGACAATCAGATAAATCATATACTGTTTACTGATCTTTTAAGCCAATCAGATAATATAAATACTGATTAAATAATGGAATCAATCAGAGTAATCTTTATTTAATGACTGAAACACAACCACATTATAAAAATATTTTAAAGGCTATCTATACTTTCTAACAAAAATGTTCAATAAAGAGGTTATATAGGTATATGAGCTTAACTATAAAAGCAATAAAATATGGTAATTCTTTAAAATGAATCTTTTTTATAGTTGTGAAAAAGTTATAGCATAAGAGCCTTAGCTATAAGAACAAAAATTTATTCCTATAAAAATCTATATACACCCTCAGGCATCTTATCAAAATTATGTCTATGTACAGGAGCATTGACTTTAAAGGCTAGTTATATAAAGAATTCTTGTCTACATATAATTCATAGTTAAGTATAGAGTTTGTTAGGAATTTAGCATTATACTTAAGATATTATTTAATATTTAGTAGCTATATTTTATTAATTAAGGAGATAAAAGAAACTTTTGGCATAGGAGCCTTGACTATATGAAGGATCAGATTCTTAAGACATTATATAAGTCTATTAAGTGTTAGGAAAGGGTGTTATGGGCTTTGGATTCTTAGCTAGAGTTCTTTTTATCTATATCATAGTTTTTTAATTACATTAATTTAAGGACTTATTAAACATCATAGATACATTTTCTATTACTATCTATTCAAAGTTAAGTTACAGGTTGCAGAACATAATTGGTTTAAAAACGTTACTTAAAAAATTTTAAGATTATAAGGTATATAATGGATTATTGCTAACCAGGCTACATATTGCATCTAGTACTTATATAAAATAAATTAAAATGTAATAGTAAAGGTGTTTGAAGAATGGTGAATTAAATAATCCAAAAAAACCTTACAGTCAAGAATCCGGGTACTATTATATAATCTAGCTTTGGTGTAGATACTAGAACTATTCTTTATGTTAGATACAAGTAAGCTACTAACTTATCTAGTACTGAGTCAAAATAAGAAATATACAGATGATATATTTATAGCCAAAGATGCCTTCCTTGCATACAAGATTTTTCTCATCGTGATAGTTTAATATAATATAATTAAAAATATCTAAATAATTTAGGTGATGGGTTAACTTTAAGACAGTAAATTATGATAAATACTTGTCAAAATTATTTATATATCTTATTCAGTGATTCTAAAGTGGTCCGTGCGGCCCCCAGGGATCTATGGAGCCACCGAAGGGGTCCATGGCAAATTAAAATTAATTTGGGGATCTTTGTGAACCACTTCTGGAATCACTGATTGAGCTGAAAATAAATAAATTCATAAAATCCCATCATGTTCACCTATCTCTTTTTTTTAGTACTAGATGGTCCCAACCCAAGGGGGGGATTCATCGATGTCATGTTCACCTACCTCATTGAGCAAATGTGTATTTATGTATTTTAAAATAAAAATCATGATTTCAACTAATAATACTTTAAATATCCAAAAAATTATTTATATCTTATTTTTACATTATCATTCAATATATCAAAGTTAAATTTGTAATCCTGCTATTATGCAGTTGTGTAGAGTTATTTCACTTGGGGGTTCATCGGCGAAATAAGTTTGGGAACCACTAATCTAATCCAAGAAATGGGGAGGCCAGCGAGCAGAAGTTCCTGGATCTAGAAAGTGGGCAATCGAATAAATCTTACGATCGAGACCCCACTTGGAGTAGATGGAAGCACCAAAGGGGGAGCCATCAGCCATTATACCGAGAGGAATGGTGATGATGGGATATCCAGCAATAGAGGCAGGGGCATGGGAAGCTAAGGATGGATGGAACAAGGCTAAGAGTACATCCACATGATGAGCATCCATCAATTTATCAATAAATTTCACGACTGACTCTTGGGTTTCAGCTTTTGTTTTAAGATAATGAGGGTCATCAATCCCACTTGTATTTTGAGACAACTTGAGCCATTACTGTTTTAAGCCTTCGGGGTAAAAGTACGAATTATTCAAGTTGAATTTGATAATATCTTCGAGTGACATTGGCTGATTGGGGAGGGTTTTCTTCGTGAGGTACTTGTTGAGATAGTATTTAAATTCAGTAAGATAAATAAAGGTAACTTAATGGCATTGGTAATGGATACGATAGTACCTTTTTCAAAACTAAATACTTTGACATCTTGAGTGATTTTTGTTACGTGCAATCCAAATTGAGCTAGCTTCTTGAGTCTTTGTTCTAGAATAGACATTTGCATATCTAGAGATGAATCTCTGACGATAGGAAAGTTTAAAAGGCCAACACAAAGGTTCTATTTTTGTTACCTAAAGATCTCAATTGATTACCTTCAATTCGATAGCCTTAAAGTAGAAAGTTTTGTTCGTTCCAAGCATGCTCATCGTATTTGAAATCACAGCGGTAACTAAGAAGTTGTCATGTAAAGCCCTAGCTAGAACTCCAACCTAGCCAATTAAACCAACAGATATTAACTTACCGAGGACTGAGAAGGCGCCAAAGGTATAACTCCTTGAGTTGAGATTAAACCAACACTAGGTTTACTGCCAACTAAAGAAGTAGCTGCTGAGGGATTGATTATAGATCCTTCGGTATCGGTACCAAGTGCAACAATTGCCAAGTTAGCTGCAATGGCCACTGCTGAACCAGAACTTGACCCATAAGGTCTCTCTTTTAGTTTGTATGGATAGATGGTTTGGCCTCCTCTTCCGCTATATCCTTGTTCCAATTCAGGAAACATAACCCTAATAATTAGCCACAATAAACTTTTTCTATACCCAGAGAATTCAGACATATTCGTCTTGCCTAGTATGAGCGCCCCCGCTTTCTGCAGCTTGCGGACGACTTTGGCACTTTTTTTGGGCTTTGCACCGAGTAGAGCCCTAGATCCAGCGGTAGTATTCATCTTGCCTTGAGTGGCAATGTTATCCTTGATAAGGATTGGTATGCCGTGAAGAGGCCCTTTAAATTGGCCAGTTTTGTTAAAGTGATAGTCAAGGCGACGAGCTAGTTTTATGGCCTTGGGATTGATTTCGATGATGGCGTTCAGTTTAGGATTAATGTGATTGATACGCTGCATATAACAATTGATTAGCTGTTCACTGGTCAATATTTTGTTTATAAAAAGTTGGTGAGCATCTTTGATGGTAATTTCTCGGATATCAACATTGCCGCAAAGGCTAAACTTCGAGTCCATCAGAGCTAAACTGTTCGTAAGTCTATATCCAAAGGCACCACAAACCAAATAAAGCCACTTCATTATTCATCTACTTGCAATACTTCTCATCAATTTATAGTCTTCAATATACCTGTTTTCAGTTTTGGACAACTTATTTTTATCGGCTAAGATATTAATCACCAGCTATAATAAACTTTACCTTAGGTTTGATCATCTTCAGTTGAAGCTAAATACAAATGGCTTGCTATCAAAGTAATATATTTGCAAAGCTTAACTAATATAGTTTTAGCTAATAATTTTATTTAAAATAGGGGATCCTTTTTAGTAATTTTTAATGCCGTTAATAAATAAACGATGGCTAAAAATATTATATTAAATGTTTAACAAGCTAAGCATTCTCATTCTAGCCCTAGAACATTTTATAATCTTTGGTTCAAGAGTAAGAGCAACATGTTTAGTCTATGTGGCGTAGAAATTATGGCTGATATGAATTTAATGCAAAGAGGAGTGTGGCCTTTTACCCAGTGGCTTAATTTTTAGCAAATGATATTGCGTAAATAGTTTGCAAATTAATAAGCTAATCACTTATAAGAATAAAAGGTTGATTTTATTCATTTCTCAAGCAGAATAATAACCCATTGTCAAAGAGCTTGAGAATTTATAAATCTAATTTTTGTGATCTACGGTGAAGTGGCGAATTCGAGTCCACATTTTATTCCAAATTTTCCTATTTAGTTTAGAAATCTGGTGAAATTACTTTATAGCCGACTTCGAAAAAGGAGATTTTCAACTTGACCTGTATATTTTTTCAAAAGTTTGTTCGAGCATCACTCCGAAATTACTGGATCATTTTGAATAACCTTTTTAAATAAAAGAGGATGATCACATATGGTGGGCTCATTCCAATTTTATAAAGATTAGTCCAGTATCTGACCAGTAATTTTTTTTTTTTCTAGGTATTTTTCCATACTTTTTGGCCACTGCCAACTTGATACCTGTGCTGAATTCATACGTGAAAAAATGGGAAAAAAAGAACTGACTGTCAGACAGTTGCAAGTCCGATATTGTAAGAAGAGCGGTTTAGATGAAAATGACAATAAAATTGGCCAAAGGACGCTGGTCAATTCCCAGTGGAAACCTCAAATTGGGGTAACACTTCTCTTGCCACATTGGGTTTTGCTCGCTTAACTCTGGGGATTTTGAACTTGGGGCATCAAAAGGGGTAATCTGTTGCATAGATCTGATACTAACCAGCTAGGCTCAAACTTCCTGAGAGAGCTGTAAACTTGACACTTGCACGCCAACTGGAATCTTTAAACTTAATCCTGTGTAAGTTGGAGTTTCCCTTAACCCAACAGAGCTTATTTCAACCTCTTTCCTTGTAAGCCTAACCTTATAAGAAGTCCTTTTCAGAAAAGAGTGTCTTCATTTGTAGTGTACTCAAGACTGGTTACTTGCAGTCACTACTTTTCACTTATTTCTAATTAAAGTGAAAAACCAAAAGAAGAACAAACTTAAGATTCTGGGAAATAGACTATTTATTTAAGAATAAAAACTTAGTATTTTTATATTAAATTTTAAATTAGAATATAAAATAAAGTGAGTGATAAATTAAATAGTGGATTGGAGAAATATTGAGTCTTCTCTAGGAACTTCAGTGCAGTCTCTTCTTTCATTGATTTCTCTCTTGGGCACTTAGTTTCTCAAGTTTCTGAATTTGTGCACTGCAGCGGTGTGTGAAGCCTGTGGTATCAGGGTCATCAGCCCTGTGGCTCCTGTACACTTCAATGGAGTTCAAATTTTCATTACCATCAGTGGACTTAATTTCCTGGTTGCTTGATGGCACCATTCTTCTTCCAGTTTGATTTTTTCCCTTTTTGGTATACCATTATTCACCTAAATTATTTTTTTCTTCTCACTGTTACTTGAACAAATATTTCCTTTTTGGGAGCATATCTTATTTGAAGTTTCATTGTTTCTATTTTACCTTTCTTTGATAATTGAATTGTTTATCATTTCAGCCATGACATTATTACTATCTTCACTTTCATGGCCAATGATTTGTAAAATTACTATTTTTAGAGCTTGACTCATTTTCTGTTAATAATTCTCACACTTTGATCAGATTTCCTCAATTTTACCAGAGGTCAAGGATTTACAAATTTTATGGTGTGCCAAATCTGCAACACCACCCCTTTCAGGACAAGACTGAGGGTAGGATATGAAGTGTCTCATATGGACTCTGTTGAACACAATGTTGGTGGAATCATCTTGGATGGAGCATTCATGGCCCTTCTTGGCCAGTACAGTTGATGGTCCAGTCCAAATAGCTTAAAGCTTCTCAGGCTGTCTTCCACGGATATAGTAAAATAATACTTTATTTTTGAGTCCAAATTCTGGCTGTTTGGCATATCTCTGACTGTTTTTCTGCCCTTTGGGAATACTGTGCTTAATGTTCTTCCCAGCTTCTAGTTGTATGTGTATGAGCTCATCAGCCAACTCTTGCTGATAGTTCCCAGGGGGGTAAGTTCTTGTGATCTGCGGCAATTATTGGAGCAACAGGGTAGGTAAGGCAGCTTCTCTCCTGTAGAGCGCCTTGAAAGAAGACATCCCAATGACCCTGTGGTTGCTAAGTCAGTAAGCAATCAGTGCGAATGGTAAGAGGATATTCCACTTTGACTTGTAGTTAACTGCTATCTTCCTGAGGATCCCAGTTAATGCCCCATTTACTTGTTCCACACTTCTGATTGATGCTGGTGTATAGGGGGTAGTGAACAGCTGTTTCATTACTACCAAGTCCATAAGTTTTCTCACTACTTCAGAGATGAAGTTCTTCTCATTATCTGATAGCAAGATCTGGGGGAAACCATGGCTTGCAATAATCTGATTTTAAAGAAACTGGGTGGTGGTCCCTGTGTTTTATGTCTTGATTGCCGCTGCCTCAATACACTTTGTGAAGTGGTCAATTGCTACTATAACAAACTTTTTACCACTTGAGGAAGTTGGTAGTGGTCCTACCACATCAATAGATGCATTGTGAAAAGGCATGGATGGTGGGATTGGTGTAAACTCGAAATTCTTTTCCAATGGTCTAAAGCTTACACATGAGACACACATCTCATAGGCTTAATGCACCTCGTCAGTCATAGCCTCCCAATAGAACCAGTCCGCGAGATAGGCTAGGGTCTTCTGAAATCTTCCATGTCCCACATGTTTGTGTGTCTCAATCACTACTTCCATTTGATCTCTAGGTCAAACATATGGATACCCAATCCCCTTAATGATTTTTGATATTTTCCATCTACTCTTTGCGTGTCCTTTGAAGATCTTCTTAAAATTGATTTGACTTCTCTGGTTTATTTTTCAACTCCTCTTCAGGTAATCTAATTAGATCATAAAGTTGATCGCTCTCATGCACATGCAAATGGAACACAGGCAATCTTGAGAGCCCATCTAAGTTTAGGTGGTTGCTTCCAGCCCCGTGTTTATTCAAAGTCATATCCTTGAAGCTGAACAGACAATCTGACTAGTCTACCATCAGGATCCTTCATGTTACTAAGCCAGCGTAAGGATATATGGTCTGTTACAACTTTGAAGTGAACTACATATAGGTATGACTGGAAATGCTTCAAAGCTCTAATCACTGCAAGACATTTATGCTCTGTAACAGTGTAGTTTTTTTCCACTTTGGTAAAGACCTTGAAATAATATTTGATGTGATGGTCAATCCCCTCATCATCTAGTTGTGCTAGTATTGCATTGGGTCCTACGTCGCTGGAATTAGTGTATAGGTAGAAGGTCTTTTTAAAGTCTGGGTATGTTAGGATTGGCACCTCTACCAACTTCTTCTTCAGATCCTCAAAGGCTTGGTCTTTCTCTAGTCCCCACTCAAATTTAGAGTCCTTGTTCAATAGGTACGTCAAGGGAGTAGCCAGGTCTGCAAACCGCTGGACAAATGTCTGAAGTGACCAATCATGCCCAGGAACATCTGGACATCCCTCATACTCTTTGGACACTCCATTTCAGTTATTGCCTTCACCATTCCTTCTTGAGGTTAAATCCTCTATGCACTGTTTTATGTCCCAAGAACTAGAGTTGTTTCTTGAGAAAGGTATACTTGCTCCATTTTAGTTTAATATTCAATTCTCTCAACTTTGTGAACACCTCTCGAAGGTGCTTGATATGCTCTCTGAACGTTCTACTGAATACAGTTATATCATCCAGATAGATTAGAACACTCATCATCTTCAGTTCTCCAACTACTTGGTCCATGGCGCGTTGAAAGGTTGCCATGGCGTTGCACAGCCCTTGTGGCATCCAGGTTGGTTTGAACAAGCCTTGGATGCTGATCAAGGTGCACTTTTCCTGGTCTTTAGGTGGCAGTTCCATCTGCCAGTACCCAATGTCCAGGTCCATTGCCAAAAAATATTTTGAAACTCCCAACTGTTTCAAGGCATCATCAATTCTTAGGAGAGGGTAAGAATCTTTTTTATAAGATCATTCAAATGATGGTAGTCCATAACCACCCTGTGCAAGCCATCTTTATTGCGCACCAACAGGAGTAGCAATGCCCATAGACTCTTTGAGGGCCTCAACAAGCCAGCGTCTGTAAGTTGTTGAAGCTCCTTAGTGATGATCTCCTCTTCCATTTTTGATCGGCGGTATGGCTTTGATTTAAAAGGTATAGCTGACTTTGTATCCATACATTGTATCTCTCCTTTACAAAGACCATAATTGTTTGGCCCTTAGCTGAAAATATCTTCAAACTCTTCCAGTAAGTCATCAAGCTCTTTTCATTCTTCCTATGTTACATCAGCAAGTCCCAATTCATTTAATCCTCCAACAGCGTGTACTAACTCAATAGTATCACAATTTGGTTAGTTTTGCACATGACACAACTTGTCCTTTCTCAATTCAGATAGGTTGAGTGGTGATGTTCCCTAGGAGGATAGTCACTTCATCCTCATGACTAGAGTCAAAGAATCCAGGCAGCACTCGTGGCTCCTGTTTGTGTACTCATTCTTGAGTGTATATTTCAAGTACAGTGTTCTGGGGGATCTTCACACTTATGACGGTGTGCATAACTCTTAGTTCTCCTGTAGAATCTCCATTGCCTCATTGGCACTCAAGGGTAGCTCGTCTTTGGCGCACACTAAAGAAAATAGTTGATTCACACCTTTTTTGCAAAGTATGCAGTGCACCGGGTAGATTGATTGCTCAGTTTTGACCAGACATGTCCGCTGCTTCCTTGATTTCAGGTCCTCATCCTTAAACACAAGGGGCATCTGGTAGTTTAGCAGACTCACAGTGCTGCTAACAAAGTCAATCTTTGCTCCAAACTCCAAAAAATCTGTGTGCTGATAAGTAAACCATAGTGGTTGTTGTCCAAGACCACAGCAGGGGCAGTGAGTACCCTGCGTCCAAAGCGTGGGGTAAGGCAGAGACAAGCCCCTAATGCACGCGTGGTGTCAAGTCCTGCTGTCCAATATCTCACATGGTAGTTGATGTCTGGCATGAATTTCAGCTTTTTCATCAATTTTGAGGACATGATATTGACTGGGGCACCAGTATTGAAAACTGCCAGTACACATACATGCTGTAACACAACTTCCACTTTGGTTACGCTTTTCCCAAATGGATTTTTAGTTGACAGCATGTCGTCAGCTGACTGTTCAAATTTTTATTATTGCTTGGTGTATTGGAAATCAATTTGGCGTGCAGTGTAGTAGTCTTCTTGATATTCTTAAAGGTGTTTAGTACAAGTTGTTCGCCTTCCTCTAGACAATTGACTACTTGAGTGGGCTTCATTGCTTGAGCTAGGTGAGTAGAGTTCAACCTCTCATCAGTGGATCCATGTACCCATAATCGTGCAGGTACAGATACAGTACTGGGGGCTCCTAAGACATGGTAACCGGCATCCATCAAGCCTTCATCTTGGTGATCGTCCTCTCCTTCCAAGTGTAGGTTCACCCAATTTATGGTTCCATGGGTTTCCTCTTTTGGTGAAGGGGGTTTTTCTTCATTGCCTTTCATCGGATAAGATCGCCAATAGTAATCAGGCTTGTGACATTTGTGGTAAGTGAACTCCTTGCACTGATACCGTGGAACTGGTTTGAAGTTCTTGTCTTTTGGTTTGTCACTCTTGTCCTGTGTAGTGTACACCACTTTTCTGATTCTGCATGTTAGTTGAGTCATTGGTTTGTTTTCAATCTTTTAAGTTCCTTAAACATCATTTAAAGCTTCCTTGATGGCCTTGAGAGATCCAGCCATTTTGACTACAAGCGTCATGTGCATCTTGAGGGCTGGGTGTGCTTTTAGGGAACTTAGTAGGACAGTATTCACGGTAGGTAAGTCTTAGGTCCCTGTTGTTCATAGTTGTTGTGCTCAAAGGTAGTATCAACTGGCGTAGTTTTCAAATGTCTCCGTTTTGCCCATTTTCATCAAAATAAACTTTTGCTTCATATTCTTGACATACTGTGCACTACCAAATTCTGATAACAGAATTTCCTTGACCTCAGTCCAAGTCAAACCAGGGCTTAAACTAGAGCTAAGTATCTCCTGCGCTTTGCAGCTCATGCAGCCTTAAACATGTTGAGTCTTCAGCTTGTCACTAGCGCCATCCATGCTGTTCTCATACATTAAAAAACCCAGCTATTGTTTCCTTGCCAGGAGTGAACATGGTTTTGAAATAGGGTTTAAAGTTCAAATCTTCCTCTACTGGAGCGCTTTGCTGATGTTGTGGAGATGTTGCTACCTTAGAAGCTAACACCACCGTTTCCTAACTTGAGGTGTCTAATAAAGGGCTTAGAGCAGGCTTTGGTTTTACTTGAAGTTGATTCTTAATTTCCTCTAAGTTTTGATCAATGTCATCAAAAATTGTCTCATGATGGTCCAAACGTTCACCATACTCATTCAATGTTCATACATTTATTCCATTTTCTGCTTCAAGGTGTCAGACCTGTTCCTTGAGTTCCTTCAGATTAGTTTCGATTTTTCTAGTCACTGGTATGTGCCCTAACACCGGGGGTAGCAACTACTCAAGTCTGTCAAGCGTTGTCTGAAACCTGATCTAGGTACAACCTCACCTACACTACTTTTTTTTCCAACGCTTGCAGCCTTGCCTTGACCATCTCTTTTTCATTTGGTAATAGGCCTCCTGCTTCTTCTTCACCATGGTATACCTACGTGATCTTGATACTAGGTATTTCCATTTTCCCTGAGCTCTCTCTTCTAAACTGTGTGGTTGGCGTCACCCCTGTAGTGAGCAACAGTCTTGCCGCCTTGGGACCTGCTTGCTTAACTCTGGGGATTTTGAACTTGGGGCATCAAAAGGGGTAATCTGTTGCACAGATCTGACACTAACCAGCTAGGCTCAAACTTTCTAAGAGAGCTTTAAACCTGACTCTCTCATGCCAACTGTGCGTCTTCTTTAAACTTAATCCTGTGTAAGTTGGAGTTTCCCTTAACCCACCAGAGCTTATTTCAACCTCTTTCCTTGCAAGCCTAACCTTATAAGAAGTCCTTCTCAAAAAGAGTGTCTTCAACTGTAGTATACTCAAGACTGGTTACTTTTAGTCACTATTTTTCACTTATTTCTAATTAAAGTGAAAAACCAAAGGAAGGACAAACCTAAGATTCTGTGAAATAGACTGTTTATTTAAGAATAAAAGCTTAGTATTTTTATATTAAATTTTAAATTAGAATATAAAATAAATGAGTGATAAATTAAATAGTGGATTGTAGAAATATTGAGTCTTCTCCTAGGAACTTCAGTGCAGTCTCTTCTTTAATTTTGATTTCTCTCTTGAGCACTCATTTTCTCAAGTTTCTGAATTTGTGCACTGCAGCGGTGTGTGAAGCCTGTGGTATCAGGGTCATCAGCTCTATGTCTCCTGTGCACTTTGGTGGAGTCCAAATTTTCATTACCATTGGTGGACTTAATTTTCTGGTTGCTTGATGGCACCATTTTTCTTCTGTTTTGATTGTTTTCCTTTTTGGTGCACTGTTATGCACCTAAATCGTTCTTTTCCTTCCTAATGTTATTTACCCAAATATTTCCTTTTCAGGAGTGTATCTCATTTGAAGTTCTGTCATCATCATTTTTCCTTCCTTTGATGATTGGATTCTTTATCATTTTGGACGTGACATTATTGCTATCTCCACTCTCATGGCCAATTTTATTTGTAATATTACCATTTCCAGAGATAGACTCATTTTTTGTTAATAATATTCATGCTTTGATTGGAATTTCTTCGATTCTACCAGAGATCAAGGACTTACCAATTTTGCGTTATGCTGAATTTGTGACAACTTCTATTAATATCAGGCAAATAACACAAGTTTGGACAGTTGGATTGTATCAAATTGTCAGCTACATCTGAAGAGTCATTCTGAGGTCCCTCTCCCTCTTACAGAAAATTTAGTATGACCAACACCATGGAGACTGGCCCCTTTTATAGGGTTGAAAGGAGTCCCACAAGGTGAAAATTTTTGTGCTCAATGATTGGATAAAATTTATAAAATCATTGCACATAGATATATCCTACCTGAAATCAGCCTTCCATTGGCTGCTCCATCAAAGTGTTGTGAGTTTTTAGAAATCTGATAGGTCAAATCCCTATATTCCCTAATTCAGACATTACTAAGCTAATCCAAACTTTGCTTTGCTTTCCCTTTGAACCTCAATATAGTTTAAATACTAAGCTGCTAGATATTGAGAGGGTTCATTTCTTGTTTCCTTATTGCAACTAATAAAAGATAGAATAATCAATCTTTTATTTTAATTGCTGTTTCAATAGATTTATTACAAGTGGTCAAATAACCCCACAAAAACTTATTTATCTTAGCAGTAGAGAACGTACTTCTCCTGCCCTTAATTGCTGAAAATCAAGTGTGAAAATGCACCAGCAAGCCAACCAAAAGCCTGATTTCCAACAAGTTATGCTAATTACATGGGTTAGTACATCATAAAGCTATTATCAAAAATGGAGGGAGTTGGGGTCATTAACCCTTGCAACCTCCCTCTGCCTCTGACTCCCGTCTAGATGCTTTGGCTCAGCAGTTAGCCATTGCCCTGTCTCAACTTTAAACCCTTGAACACCGCATATGCCAAGCCTCTTATGAGGCTGCTCCAATTACTGCCAAGCCCCCTCTCTGTGACAATTTACCACAGGTGAGGGTAGCATTGCATCATTCCCCTTTGTGTATGAGGCCGTTATGGAAGGGACAACTGAGTCCCAAAAAAGCACACCCTTTCATGCCTCAGCCACTCCACTCAAGAGGTGATGGTACATTATATAAACACCCTTGAAACTTGGGCTGACGTAAAGAAAGTGCTCATTGAGGAGTTTTGATCAGCGCAGAGCTTGCAAAGACAAAAACTAGCGTTTATGTGAACAAGTCTACTTGAGGTAAATCATTTGCAACCTTTGTTGATTGGTTTTACAGTGCAGATCTTCTCCTGCTCACTAAATTGCTACCTTTAGATGATGCCATTGTGGCTATCTTGGCCATATATACATCCCATCCCTCCTTGGCAATACATATCTTTTCAGTTATGCGCTCTTTTCACAATGTAAGAGATATTAAGGAGGCCTTGATAGTGGTGGCTGACTATGAATTTGACTTTACACAAGGTGCTCTGAGGCAAGCATACACTCCAACCATTCTAGCCTCTTCTATGCATGTCTCGCTCTGAAAACTGCTCCTGCAGAGTTGCCATCACAAACTGCTTCTTCATCCTATGAAGATAGGCAGAGGATACTAGAAGTGACATGGCAGCGCTCCCCTTCACCTTTAACTCCCAAAGTGCAGCTGGTAAAGTTAGCTATCACTTTTCCCTGTTCGTCTCCTCCACTAAAGAGATCTTCTAAAGTGCTCCGTTGTTATGTCCCATCAAGGCAATATCTCTATCCCCATTGGCATCTTCTCCTGCCATCTCTAGCTCAAAACCTGTAGCCATGGGGCAGCCTAAACCCCCTGCATCATAGGCTAAATGTAGAGCTGTAACTATTACAGAATCTCTTCAAAAAGTTACCCAGGTAAATGAGCACCCAAGGACTTCTCCCTGCAACAAGGGAAGTCCAGACCTTGCCTCCCAACCAATGGAATCCTTGACGTACATTGAGAATCCCACTGACAACAAATCTGAAGGGGGTTGTGAAGATGTCAGTCACTATGCCTTAGGAGCCCCAATTAATGTGGAGGTACCTAACTGATTGAACTTGGAGAAAGTAGATTGGGGTAGTCCCCTTGTTGGACATTTGCCCTCCAGGCTTAAAGATATGAATGTTTTAGGTCAAAATTGGCTGAAAGGTGAAAATATCAGACGTTTACAAGTCCCTGATAATAATAATATTGTTTTAAATTTAAATAACGATTTTGTTGGCCAAAAGACCCTTGCCGATTCTCAGTGGAAACCTGCTAATTGGGGCAACACTAATATGAATACTAATTGGGTAAATAGTGCTAAGTCAGTAAGTTGAATTTCACTAACTCCGCAGGTAAACCTGGGAAGTCCATCGAAGGTTTACCCCAATCATGACTAGTACAAAGCCAGCACCAAAGTGGGAACACCCGTTTTATAGGCGTGGCGGGGGTCCCACAGGGTGCAATAAATTTTGCTAAAGGGGATTGACTGATATTTATTAAATCGTTACCCCATGGGTACATATTACCAAAGATTAACTCCCCATCAGTTGTTCAGCCATAGTGAAGCAAGTTTTCCAAGCTTTACTAGGCTAAAATCATATATTACTTAATTTGGAAATTCTTAAGCTATCTAAACGTCGAGCCTCAACGTTTTAAATTCTTTTATTGATTTATTAAGAATATACTCTTTTTACTCCTATGCAGCATATAATAAACTTCCCTAAAAACTAAAACATCTTTAGTAATTATCTATTTTAGTTATTTTCATAGAGCTGATGAGACACGCTCCTCACATATATTGTTGGATTCAAGGCAATAAGCACCAGCAACCCTTTTTACAGCCACAAATACAATAAGTGGTGCTCACTACAGGTGCGCCTGTACACCACAAAAATTACTAAAGATAATGGAAAAACCCTCAGCTAGCCTCCATTGAACTCCAGCTAGCTAGTGCTTTGTCTCGCCTTAAATGGCTTGAGCAGCACTCACTACAATGCCCTGTCATAAGAAAACCCCCTCTGCGAGAAAAGTTAATACTGGTGAGGGCAGTATTGCCTCCTTCCTTTATGTTTATGAATCTGCGATGGAAGGAGCAACTGAATGGCAAAAAATCAAGTACATTATTCCGTGATTTAATCAAATAGCTCAAGAATAATGTCCCCACCATGGTCAATCTCAGAACTAGGGCATAGGTTAATTAGCGCTGCTAGATGAATTTAGTTCTAAACAAAGTTTGCAGCGACAAAAACTGGCCTTTATGTGCCTTAGTTTGAAAGAGGTAGAATTGATCACCTCTTTTGTTGAGCGCTTTTATAATAAAGCTCAACCTTTGTTTCTTGCCCAAATGCTCCCTCTCAATGATGCAATTGTAGCTATATTGGCTGGATTGGCGCCTCATCCCTCCTTGGCGATGCATCTCTCTTCTGTAAAGCGCATCTTCAAATTGTATGGGATATCAAGGAGGCTTTATTAGCGGTTGCAGATATTTATGAGCCTGACCCTACACAAGGATTTTTAAGCCATGCATCTACGCCAGCCAATTTAGCATCTACTATGGCTGTCTCCCTCTGGAAACCTGCTTCTGCGGAGTTGCCGTTACAAAATACTTCTTCTTCTCATAAAAATAGTCTGATGGTAATGGATGTGATGGGGCAGTGCTCCCCTTCGTCTTCAGTTCAAACCTCAGTTGGTGAAGGCAGTCGTCCCTTTGCCTTAACCACATCTTCTTCAGAGTGGCCATCCCAAGTAATTTCAAAGCCCGCTCTTCAGCCTAAACCCCTTTCTTGGGTCCCAATCACTCCTACTAACAATGGGTTAGATGACCAGGTCACAAAGGCTAAACCACCTGTTTTGCAGAAGCACCCAGCCACTGAACGACCCAAAGCTGTTGAAGTTAAAGTATCCACCTCCACGGCACTATCCCCTTCACCTTCTCATTCAGCTAACTCTAGTCTGAAACTTGTCTCCATGAGGCAGCAACAATCCCCTGCTTTGAAGGTCAAAACTTGAGCTGTGACAATTCCAACGCCTCCTCCAAAAGTTAATAAGGTTGAGGAGCAACCCCAGGACTTATCATCCCATAAGGGAAGTCCTGAACCTACCCCACTTTCTATGGGCTCCATAACCTGCATTGATAGCCCCTCTGACAACGAGTCTGAAGGGGTAATGAAGAAGTTGGTCATTATGTTTTAGGAGTCCCAGGTGAAGTGGAGGTACCTAATTGATTGAGCCTGGAGAGAGTGAATTGGGCTAAGATCCCTTGTCAAACTTATCTTTGGCAAGTGATAAGGGGTCTTAAGATTATTGACACTGCCAGTGATGTGGACCAGCTCATTGACACATTTCTTCGATCTACCCAGTGTGTTCATACCCTGCAGACTATTCAGGTAAATACCCTGAAACTTACAAACGACTAGCTTTACTTTACATCTAAAAGAGGTCCTCGCTCTTCCTACCGCCTTAGTGGTACTTTAACTAAAGTGGAGGTCATCGTAAATGGAGTGTGGGTTAAAGCTATCCTTGACACTGGGTCCCCGGTGAAAGTTGTGTCAATCAAGCTCATTAAGAAAATTAAGCTGGCACCTGACCTTGAATACAAATAAGAGTTTGAACTGAGGACCCAACCAACACCTGCGCCATTAAAGACTACTCTTCTCTGCCCATTCATTTTGGGAAGCTTCTCTTGTCGGCTCCAGCAGTGGCTTTGACCAATAACACCAACAATTTACTCATTGGAACCCAATTTATGCTCAAATATGAAGGAGTTATTAATTAAATCAGGGCTATTTCTCCCTGCTTAACTATGAGTTCCTCTGATTCTGTCTAATGATGAGCTCAATAAAAAGGATTATGTTTTCATAGCTGAGTATCCCTCATCAGCTCTGTCCCTGAATTACACCATGGCAGGCAGGCATACAAAACTGTTGCCTCACTCAGTGGACGCCCTGGAGGGTCTCCCTTTCTATGCTTCTGAAGAGGTGGTCATTAAGTCTGGGAACAAAGGGTAGTTAACATAAAATTACCATGCAAATCCCACACAGCTGCCTACTGCACCTCATTAGCATAGATGGAGTTAGTCCATATGAGCCCAGAGTTTTTCAGGCGTGTTAGACCCCTCCTATCAACGCCTATAAACCTTTTGCTAGGGAATCTCACCAAGAAGGTTATGGTAGTAAAAAAGCATCAGGAAATTAAAAGAGGCCTGCTGATACCCAATGAGGACATCAAGCAAATCCACTGTATTGGGTCTATGGCAGATATGGGCTTACCCGCTAACCAATCCATATATACCTTAACTTCTGCTCATATCTTCGATGAACTGACCCCAGCTGAGCTGGATAAAGTCCACACCTTACTCAAGGCCTAAGGTGACGTTTTCTACAAATGCAACAATGACTATGAGCACATGAAGGGTGGATGCATACTATTGACGTTGGGGATGCTAAACCCATTCGCTCTAAGCCCTATCACAAACTAAAAGTTGAGGAGCTATAGACGCGGACAAAGCTCAAACAGCAGCTGGATGCTGGATTGCTGGTGCCGTCACAAAGCCTTTGGTCATCCTCATTTTTATTAATAAAGAAGAAAAATGGAGGTCATTAGGTAGTGATGGACTACCGCAAATTAAACAGCCTCACCAAGAAGGATAGTTACCCAGAACCTTGCATTGATGACGATCTGGCCCAACTCTCTGGATCTAAGTATTTCTCCACCATGGCCCTGGCTAGTGGTAATTGGAAAATAGATCTTTCTCCACAAGACCAGGAGAAATGTGCTCTTATTTGCAGTGAGGTTATCTTCCAAACTAAGCGACTACTGCAAGGGATGTGCAACGTGCCTGTCACTTTCCAGCGAGCAATAATCATATCTTGGAGGATCTAAAATTAATCTGCGTCATTGTCTATCCTGATGATATTAAAGTTTTCTCTTAGACTTTCAATGAATACTTTGGCCATCTAAAGGAGATTTCAACGCTTTTGGGCATCTAATATCAAATTAAAGCCCTCCAAATATACCTTTTCCAGAGGAAGCTGGATTTTCTTGGACACACTATCTCACATATGGGATACAACCTCTTCAAGATAAAGTCAAAGCAATATACAAGATGCCTGCACCCAAAACTCGTTGTGACATCCACATATTTTTGGGCATGATGGGGTACTACCATCAATTTATCCCAAAATTCGCTCAGCTCAGTGAGCCCCTCATCCGCCTCCTGGCTAAAGGACACCCCCTTCCATTGTGGGTGCTGAACAAAAGGACGCCTTTGAGACTATGAACGAGCTATTGCAAAAGAGGTTAATAATCCGCCACCCTTACTATACTAAACCCTTCAGGTTACGCAAAGATGCTTCTGGATACGCTGTTGGAGCTATATTGGCTCAATTGGATGAGCATGGGGTTGATAATCCATGTCTTACTTTAGCAAATTTTTTTCAAAAGCTGAGCGTAACTATAGCATTACGTGGAAGGAGTGTTTGGCTGTTCTGCTCGCTGTCAAATACTACTGCTCATTCCTATATGAAACTCCCTTCAAAGTGATCACTGACCACGCCTCTCTGAAGTGGTTGTAGAATATGAAGGACCCCACAGTGCGGTTGGCTCTCTGGGCTCTGAAGCTCCAACATTATGATATGACTATTGAGCTAGGCAGGAACGCGCCACATGATTGTAGATGGGTTAACGAGGCTGCTTATTCTTCACTTAGACAATAGTGAAGCTGAGAGGCTACATGATCTCCTCATGACTCCAGATGCATGGGCTGATGAAGATGAACTAGTCCAAAAATGCTAGCTCAACACTCCCAAAACACCAAGGTGGAAAATGTGAAGTTATATAAGAAGGTAGGAGTAAATTGGTTGCTCTACTTCTGGCCATCAGAGCGAATTACTGTCATTTTGGAGTCTCACACTATCATGGGGCATGGAGGAGTACGCAAAACATATGAGTGGGGGAAAGAGCGATACTACTGGGAGGGCATCTTGTAAACCATAACCAAAGTTTTGGATGCATGCCTGACCTGTAAAAAACAATCCAGCTTCAAGGCCCAATATCAGTATCAACCTACGACGCCTCAATATCCCTTCCACACCATAAGTCTGGATATGGTAGGTCCTCTCCCTCAAACCACTGGTGGCAATCGCTATATATTAGTTGGTATTGATCATTTCATCAAATGGGTTGAAGCTGTAGCTCTCCCCGCTCAGACGACTAAAGCCACGGCCACCTTTTTTACACCAATACATTTTCCATTTGTTATAAAATTTGCATTTTTGTTGAGATACGCCATAATCAATATTGCGCAGGGTTTGACCCACTGAGCAATAGGACCAACGATATGAGGATTGTTGACCTTGAAACAACATAAATAAACTTTATTAATTATATGGAGCACTTGCCCCCACTATACTTCTTTATTTATTATAATATATGCAGCTAATCCTCGCTGTTTCGCCCACTCTAAACTATTAACAACCACCTTTCCTTGATTATCTCATCTCACTTGTATCGTAGCAACTTTGGCTGATCCTGCTTTCATGGCTTAGTAATTCAATTCGCCATATCTCATTGGTTCCATCAATTCTTCAAAAGTTAATTTTCCGATCACCTAATCCAAGGTGATTTCCTAACAGCCCAATATCACCTCATTTCAAGGCGCTTGAATTATCATAACTCATATCAAACTCAGCGGATTCCATCTGTTCCGCCATAATGACTTAGGGCTTATCATCCAGTCATATCGTAATTGTGACATTACCCCCTCATTGACTGGACGATGTGGCTCCTATTGCTTATACGTCCAGAAGAACTTTGCATGCACTCAGTTGATGATCTGACCACTAGCGGGGTCCTTGATTGTGTATGCATCTATACCTGTCTTCTTAATGACTTTGAATGGCCAAATCCAGATACTGGCCAGCTTGTGTTTCCAGCCAAACCCATGTTGATCATGGAATAGGACCATGTCTCCATCTTTGAACTGTGCTAGGCCACTTCGCCGTATCTGATCAGAAGCCTGGCTTTATGATTTTCTTGGCTAAGCTGAACAAGTATGCTTTGGTTTGTAATTTAATCAGCGTATTCATTAGGATGGTCAAATAGCGTTGTTAATCCATTCCACCAGTGTCCTCTACACAGGCATATTTGAGCGTAGGCAAAGCGGGGTGCCATCCATAAAGCAATTGGAATGGGTTTTCACCGTGGAAGAATGGTAACTAATGTTGTATGCAAATACTGTGGTAGAAAGGAGGGTACTCCAATCAGCGGGCCTATCAGTAACCAACTTCTGGAGAATGTTCACCAGGGTCTCATTAACCCGTTCAACCATTCTGTTGGACTCAGGGTGATATGGAGTTGTTAGAACCCAGGGGATGGCCATTATTTCGTTGAGTTTGAGAAGTATGTGAGAGGTGAAATTAGTGTCATTGTCAGTAAGGATAAACTGCGGGCATCTGTGATGCTGAATGATGCATTTCATTAAAAACTTAGCCACAGTAACCGCGCCCAGATCCTGAATGGCCCATGCCTCAACCCAGCTTTTCAAGTGGTAAATCGCCACCAGGATATACTTGGACCAGTAGCTCCCATTGGCAGAGGGCTGACAACATCAAGGGAAACTGTATGCCAAGCAAAGTACGGCTTTACTAACTGATATGAGGTCTTCTAGTAAAAAGGCTTTTCCACTTGGCACTGGTGACAGGAGGAGATAGTATTAAGCACATCGAAATTAATGCTTTCCCAGTAATACTGAGGTCACAATAATTCCAACGTCTTGCTCACACCTCCATGCCCAACTGCCCTATGGTCGCTCATGATAATGTTAGGCCGCATTGAGAGTCACGGAAAATTCACCGTGGAATCACCAATCTGCTTGTACAACTCACCATTCCGCTGGAAAGTATTGGCTCGCATTTCATTCAATGCGTTAATGACTTGGGGCAGCTCATCATTGTACTTTCCGCTGAGCATCTTGTCATACATAATATCGCTCAGATCCACCGTAACTGCAATAGTTGGTAGCCTCGACAAGAAATCAGCATTCTGATGTTTTGCTCTTGGTTGGTGAAGGATCTCAAAGTTGTAAGCCTGTATTTAAGGGCCCATCATGCTAGCCGGCCCTCAGGCTCCTTAAGGTTCTGCAGCCAGCATATCAAGGCGTGATCTGTTACAACTTTAAATTTTACACCATGCAAATATACTCAGAATTGCTTGTAAGAATAAATTACTGCTAAGCACTCCCACTCAGTCACAGTATAATTTTGTTCCTGACTATTCACACTTTGACTGCAATATGCCACTAGGTGCTCCTCCCCCTCATCATCTTTTTAGGACAGAACTTCCCCCACATCAGAAAGAAATGCATCCATTTGTACAATGAATTCCTTTTTGAAATTTGGGTAATGTAGCATGGGCGCCTCAATCAACGCTGTTCAAAGAGTAGCAAAGGAGCGTTGACAGTGTTCCGTCCATTCAAACGTGGCATCCTTTTTTAATAACTCAAACAGCGGACCTCCAATAAAACTAAAGTTAGGTATGAAGCACTGATAGTAGCCAACCATCCCTAAAAATACTTGTATATCTCATTTACTGCTTGGTGTAGTCATCTTCCAAATGTCCTCCACCTTAGCTGGTTGGGGCTTCAGCCCTGTTGCATCGACTACAAACCCAAGGTACTCAAGCTGATACTTAAAAAGTGGCATTTCCGAGGTTTTATTTTGATGTTGGCCTCAGCCAACCAGCAGAATACCTCTTCCAAATGGGTAAGGTGCTCAGAAAATGTGCAGGTGAAACATTATGTCGTCAAGGTATACAAGAACGCATGACAACTTCATGTTGCCAAGGATAGTGTCCATCGCTCATCGGAAAGTTTCTGGGGCATTCACAGCCCTTGGGGCATACGTGTCAGTTGGAAAAGCCCTTTTGACGTGATAATGGCGAATTTTTCTTGTTATACTGCAGGTAACTCAATCTGCCAATAGCTGGATATTAAATCCATTGCAGAGAAGTAACGAGCTCCCCCCAACTGGTCCAATGCATCATTAATCTGGGGCAAAGGGTATGAGTCCTTTTTTGTAATGCTATTGAGCTTGTGGTAGTCTATACTACCCGGTTAGTACCATCCTTCTTTTTGACAATTAGGACAGGGGAAGCCCATGGGATCTTCAATATTTCAAGCATTCCTTGCCCCAACAGTTTATCAATTTCTGTTGTGACAACTTCTTCTGCTGCTCTAAATTGGCAGATTGGCTGAGATCTGATGGGGAGATGATCCCCAGTGTCCACTCGATGGATCACTCCTTGGGCGCACCCTAAATCATGATCATCGACAGCAAAGATCTCTTTTATTTTTGAAATAAGCTTCCTCTTGATCCTTATAATCTTCTGTTAACCCCATTAAAATTTCATGCGGTACAACTGCCATTATGCCAGGCTGTGTTTCAATGGGCAGACAAATTCATCCTGTGAACCAAACTCTTGAATACTAAGGATCTCCTCAACTGGAATAAAATGGAGGAATGCAACTACTTGGTGTCAGCGGATTTGCATTGGTTTATCCTGAAGATTCACTACCAAGACCTTGATCTCCCCACACCCCAAGAGTATAATGCCAGGGGCCACATGGGGCTTGAGCCATGATTGTTGATAGGACCCAATGACCTCCCCATATAGCCCAGCAGGCACTTCCACCTCTAACTCAGTGCTTATGATTGCTTGGTGTCCAGAGGGAATAGATATAGGACCAGCGGCTCTAAGAGGTAGCCCTAGATATTCATAATCTTTGGTGAGGAAGGGCCCAGGTCTTGCTTTTTAATCAATGATAGTGAACCGAAACCAATCCATCACCATATGCAAGATTAACGTGACTCATGTGTACAGGATCCTTTGGCATTCCTCTGGAAGTAAAGTAGATTGTGATCTGCTTCCTTAGAATTTCAAATGTCTCTGCTGTCATATCAACAACAGCTCCAAAGTGACGCATAAAAGCGGTACCAATTAACAGGTCATAATTATTGTTTGGTAACACTATAGCTGGGGCTAAAATGACAATTGACCCAAACCGCAAGGGTAGCGCGCTGTATGCTCCTTCAGAGACTGTGCTTTCTGCGCCTGCGGTCTCATACACCATACGATGCTCCACGTCAGGCTTTAATGCTAACTTTGACACCAACTTTGAGGACACTATGTTGATTGGGGCACCCGTATCAATTATTGTGTAAACTTGGGTTTTTGCTACAACAGTGTCACAGTAAGTATACTCAGAGTAAGATTCATCTGATTGTTTTAAACATGGACATTTAACTGATCTCTTTTTCAAGGGAGCTCATAACACCCTTCCCCACTTTAGGGTATTTTTTAACAATAGCATCAACAGGGAGGGCCGCATTTACCCCTTTTAAGAGAAGCGCATCAGCTAATGGATCTTGTTCATTGGTAGGAAGGTAATCAAACAACTGGCAAGCATACGGTTTTGGGTGCTCCTAAGAGCCTGCTTCTGCCATGTCCATGGATTGCGTTTGTGTCAGCAAATTTACCCCTCCAACTGGCTGCTGGTATAGAAAAGCACAATCATACCAGGAAACATCCGCTAGCTGTGTAGGAATAGGTTCAGGTGGGACGTTTTGAGTCAGAATAGCAGAGGTAGAGAGTCCCATCTCTATTCCGCTATAACTTTTCCCTGATTATACTGCTCCCACAGTAGGTACTGAACCTGACGATTACAACAACTCCTAGCCAGGTGCCCAGGGTGACCACACAAAAGCAATTAACCCTATGAGACCTGCGTCCTTGAGTGTTGTAAAATGGGCCACCCAAAAAGGTGGACTGGTATCAAACAGTGTAACCAGGCCCATCCCAGTAGGTGAACTGCTTTTGGCAACTTGGTTGAAAATGAGGCTTGTGATGATAATAAGGTTAAGGAATGCCAATCAGGCGCTGATTAGGGAGGAATGTTTCCTCTGAATAAACAAGGCTAGCAGTGGAGGCGATATGATTCCACTCTATACTAGGTGGAGAGAAGGTAGCAGATAACTGACGTAGAATTTGAACAAGTTTAAGCAAAGGTACGTCAACCTCTAAATATGGAGCCAAAGCATTAAAAAGTTCTTGGTATGGTTTCACAGCAGATGTCAACGCTATGCTTATGTCACATTCATTTAAAACTCCTGCCCCAATCAACACATGGGCTTCTGCTGAGAATCAATCAGCAAATAAAGTGAGGGTCTCGTTATGTTGAAATCCAATGGTTAAAAACTCATCCTTCCATTGCGCCATTTTTGAAGTTCCTCCAAACAATCATAGCACAGTGTTCTTCACTTTTTGATAGGTAACGGAACTGTTGGGAAGATAGAAGTAACTTGGTCAGTGCTTTCAACATCCAAAGTGGACATTAGTAATTTGGCTTTAAGCTGATCTGAAGCTCCTTCTACTGCAAACTAAAATTATTTATAGAATCCACGGATGTTTCCATTGCGGTCAAATGGAGGCAGCTTGTTGATATAACATTCTTGCAGAAACTCCTTTTTCCAGTTAAGCACAGTATCTAGGGCGAGCTTGAGTTCTGCATATTCAACAATTGCAATGTGTTGAGATGATCCCTTAGTAAAGCAAGCTGGATATGACATGACTAGTGAATGAGGACGCTTATCAGTCTATGTGATTGATCAATGGGCCCCCTGTAGTGAGCACCACAGTTATAAAATTGGCGTTTTTGTTGAGATACTCCGTAATCAATATTGCGCAGGGTTTGACCCACTGAGTAATAGGACCAATGATATGAGGATCGTTGCCCTTGAAACAACAGAAATAAACTTTATTAATAATATGGAGCACCTGCCCCCACTATACTTCTTTATTTAATATAATAAACACAGCTGATCCTCGCTGTTTCACCCATTCTAAACTATTAACAACCACCTTTCCTTGATTGTCTCATCTCACTTGTATCGTAGTGACTTTGGCTGATCCTGCTTTCATGGCTTAGTAATTCAATTCGCCATATCTCATTGGTTCCACCAATTCTTCATTAATTCTTTTCCCAATCACCTAATTCAAGGCGATTTCCCTAACAACCCAATATCGCCTCATTTCAAGGCGCTTGAATTATCATAACTCATATCAAACTCAGCGGATTCCATCTGTTCCGCCATAATGTCTCAGGGCTTATCATCCAGTCATATCAGAGTTTGCGACAACCTGGCATAGACTTTTCAGGTCCTCCTATGTGATAATGGAAGAAATTTTTCCTCTCAAGTAGTGAAGCTCCTTGCCACCTCCATGAGAGCGCAACAACTCTTCTCGGCCCCTTATAACCCATCTACAAATGGTGCAGTAGAAAGAGTTAATAGAAACCTGATTTCCATACTTCACAAAATGCCCAATTCAGACCCTCTCCATTAAGATCTTTATTTACTCAGTGCTCTCATGGCCTACCAAATTAGTTTATCATTTCATTTTGGAGATGTCCCCTTTCCATGCGTTGTATGGCCAAAAATATGGGGTATCAGATCTACTAGCAAAAGATATTTTCACTGACAGAACTGACCCAGAGAAAGCCATGAAAAAGTTGGCCCAACCCATCATCCAACTACAAGCGGAAGCTATGACTAAACTGGCTAAGATGGTCACAAAAGAAGCTGAAGCAGCTAATGAGCTCCATCTTCCTCTCCCTTAGTTCCAAGTAGATGACTTGGTATTATATTATCACAACCGCATCACTCCTAGAAGCGAAAAGCTTGGTTCAATCTGGTAAGGTACATTTTCAGTCACATACAAGCGAGGGGATGAGTAATCTATAAAATCCCTCACTTCCATAGTCACCATCAATTGGGTACATGGCCACTTCCTAAGGCCTTATTCTCCCCCAACATTCTTGAGGGGGGCGAAGTCAGACATTTTCCCTCCAGGCTTCAAGATAAAAATATTTCAGGGCAAAATCAGCTGAAAAGGGAAAATGCCGGACATTTACAATTCTCCAATGATAGTGAGATTAAAAAAAAATTTAAATAACGATTTTGTTGACCAAAAGTCCCTGGCTGATTCTCAGTGGAACCCTGCGAATTGGGGCAACACTAATATGAATACTAACTGGGTAAATAGTGTTAAGTCATTAATTTGATTTTCACCAACTCCGCAGGTAAACCTGAGTTTCAATCAAAGTTTTTCTCCAGTCATGAATAGTACAAATCCAGCACCAAAGTGGGAACACCCCCTTTTATAGGCTTAGCAGGGGTCCCCCAGGGTGCAATAAATTTTACTAAAGGAGATTGGCTGAAAATTTATTAAATTGTTACCCCATGGGTACATATTACCAAAGATTAACTCCCCATCTGTCGTTCAGCCATAGTGAAGCAAGTTTTCAGAGCTTCAATAGGCTAAAGTCCCATATTACTTAATTTGGAAATTCCCAAGCTATCCAAACGTCAAGCCTCAACTTTTTTAATACTTTTATTGATTTATTAAGAATATACTCTTTTTACCCCCGTGCAGCATATAATAAACTTCCATAAAAACTAAAACATCTTTAGGAATTATTTATTTTAGTTATTTTTATATAGCTGGTGAGACACACCCCTTGCTTGTATTGTTGGATTTGAGGCCATAAGCACCAGCGAGCCTTTTTTCAGCCACAAATCCAACACCCCCATCAAACTTATCTTTGAAAAACGTTTAAATGTTTTGAGATTATTGACACTTCCAGAGACGCTGACCAGCTCATTGACACATTTCTCCGTTCCACCCAGTGTGTCCGTACCCTGCATAATATCCAAGAAAAATACACTGAAACTGCCAAAAGACTTGCCTCTACTCTCCATCTAAAGGATGTCCTTGCTCTTTCCCCCAACTTGGGTGGAACGTTAACTTAAAAAGTGAGGATTTCATTAATGGAGTGTGGGTTAGGCCTATCCTTGACACTGGGTCCCCTGTGAACGTTATATCATCCAAACTTATGAAAAAATTAAGCTGGCCCCTGACCTCGATTATATGAAAGAGTTTGGAACTGTGGGGCCAAACAACACTTGCGCCATCAGAGCCCAATATCTCTCTGCCCATTCGCTTTGGAAAGCTCATATTGTCAGCCCCAGCAATGGCCTTGGCCAACAAACCCATAATCTACTCATTGGTACCCAGTTCATGCTCAAATTTGAGGGGGTTATTAACTTGAAGCAGAGTTTTAACTCCCTTATTAACTATGAGGTTCCTCTAGTTCTTAACAATGAAGAGCTTGATAAAAAGGAATATGATTGCACAGTTGAGTATCCTTTTTCAGCCTTATCCTATATTATACCATAGTGGGGCAGAATACAAAAAAGCTGCCCAACTCAGTGGACACCCTAGAGGGTATCTCTTTCTATGCGTCTGAAAAAGTTGTCATCACAGTAGGGGAACAAAGGATAGTTGACACAAAGCTTACCTCCAAATCCCCCAACAACTGTATACTGCACCTAATCAGCCTTGATGGAGTTAGCCCTATTAAGCCTAAAGTCTTGCCAGGTGTGCTAGACCCTGCTTGTCAGTGATCAATCAATCTCCTGTTGAGAATCTCACCAACAAGGACATGGTCGTCAAGAAGAATCAGGAGATTGGAAGAGGCCTGCTGGTCACTATTGAGGACATTAAACAAGTTCACTTTATTGGGTCTATGGAGGATATGGGATACCAGCTGATCAATCGTTATGTACTCTGCCCACTGTTCAAATCTATGATGATCTAACCCCTGCAGAGCATAATAAAGTTCATAAGTTATTGGAGTCCTATAGCAATATCATTTTCAAATCTGATAATGACTATGGACATATGAAAGGTTGGACGCAAACCATTGACGTTAGGGGATGCTCGCCCATCTGCTCCAAACCCTACCATAAACCAAAAGTTGAGGAGTTACAGATGTGGACGAAACTAAAACAGTTGTTAAGCGCTAGATTGCTGGTACCGTCCCAAAGCCCTTAGTCATCCCTGATTCTACTGATAAAGAAGAAAAATGGAGGTCATCATGTTTTGGACTACTGTAAGCTGAACAACCTCACCAAGAAGGACAGATACCCTATCTCCTATATTGACAATGCTCTCACCCACTCTCTGGGTCTGAGTTTTTTTCTGCCATGGACTTGGATAGTGGATATTGGCAGATGGACCTTTATCCACAGGATCAGGAGAAGTGCGCCCTTATCTGTAGCGAGATCCTATTTCAACCCACTTGGTTATCACAGGAGTTATGCATGGCGCCTGCCACTTTTCAGCGGGTGATAGATCAAATTCTCCAGGATCTCAAGCTGAGCTGTGTGATTGTCTATCTTGATGACATCATAGATCTCTCCAAAACCTTCAACAAACACCTCACCTACCCAAAGGAAGTATTTTAACGGTTGCAGGCATCCAACATTAAGCTAAAGGCCTCAAAATGTACCTTCTTCCAGAAGAAGTTAGATTTTTTAAGGAAAGCTACCTCTCAAGATGGGATACAACTTTTAAAGACAAAGTGGAAGCGATATCTAAAATTTCTGCACCCAAACCCTTTGCAACATACAAGTATTCTTGGGCATGAGGGGTTTTACCATCAATTAATCCCCAAATTTTCCCAGTTCAGTGAGCCCCTCGTACATTTCTTGGCTAAGAACACTCCGTTCCATTGGGGTGCTGAACAAAAGGCCACGTTTGAGACCCTGAAGGAGCTATTGCAAAAAAGGCCTATCCTCCATCACCTTGGCTATGGCAAGCCTTTCATGTTGTTCACAGATGCCTTTCTTTTATGCCATTGGAGCTATCTTAGCTCAGTTGGATGAAAATTGGGTCGATCATCCTGTGTCTTATTTCAGTAAGATGCTCTCAAAAGCTGAGCGCAACTACAGCGTCACTGAGAAGGAGTGCCTGGCTGTCCTGCTCGTTGTCAAATACTACCGCCCTTTTCTATATGGACTTTATTTAAAGTGATTACTGACCACGCATCATTGAAGTGGTAGAAAATATGAAGGACCCCACTGGGCGGTTGGCTTTCTGGGCTCTTAAGCTCCAGAACTACAATATGACCATTGAGGATTGATCTGGGACGAGCTATAGGAATGTTGAAGGGTTGACACGGCTGCCTGTCCTACACCTTGAAATTAGCAAAGCAGAGAGGTTGCATGACCTCCTCATGACTCCTGAGGCGTGGGCTGATAAAGATGAGCCAGTACAAAAGATGCTAGCACAGCACTCCCGCAACAAAAAGGTGGAGAGTGGAAGTTATACAGAAAGTAGGAGTAAACTTGTTGCCCTTTCTCCAACCATCTGAGTGAGTACCTGTGATCATGGGGTCTCACACTATCATGGGCAATGGCGGGTTCTGAAAAACCTATGAGTGGGTTAAAGAGCGGTATTACTGGGAGGGCATCATGGAGACCATAACTGATGTCCTGGATGCCTTTCTGACCTGTAAAAAGCAATCCAGCTATAAGACCCATTATCAGTATCAACTAACTACGGCCCAACAACCCTTCCACACCATAAGTTTGGACGTGGTAGGGCTTCTACCTCAGACCACTGGTGGCAATCGTTATATCCTGATCAGAATTGATCATTTCACCAAATTGGTTGAAGCTGTTGCTCTCCCTGCTCAGACTGACAAGCCCCTGCTACCTTTTTACACCAAAATATTTTCACGTGTCATGGCTGCACCCAAGTCCTCCTTTGTGACAATGAGAAAACTTTACCTACAGAGTGGTAAAGCTCCTTGCCACTTCTATGGGCACACAACAACTCTTCTCGGTCCCTACAATCCATCCACAAATGGGGCCATAGAAAAAGTTAATGGAACCCTGATCTCAATACTCCACAAAATGGCCAATTCAGACCCTCTCCACTGGGATCTTTACTTACCCAGTGCCCTCGTGGACTACTGGATTAGTTACCATTGTATCCTCAAAATGTACCCTTTCCATGTGTTGTATGGGTGAAAACCTGGGGTGCTGGCCTTTTTAGCGAAAGATGTCTTCTATGACAGGATTGACCCTTAACAAGCCAAGAAAAAGTTTGCCCAACACATCATCCAATTACAATCAGAGGTCATGATAAAATTTAGCAAAGACTATCACCAAAGAAGGCCAAGCTTCTAATGATCTCTGGGCCCCTCTTTCTTCCTTCCAAGTTTCTGACTTGGTAATGTAATACCACAATTAATTCACTCTTATGAGTGAGAAGCCTGGGTCTATCTGGGAGAGACCTCTCATAATCACATATAAGTGAGGGGTTAAATACTCCATCAAATCCCCTACTTCTGGAGTAACCATCAATTGGGTCCATGGCCAGTTTTTACGCCTTTATTCAACCCCTAACACTTTTGAAGGGGGTAATGTTGAAAAATTGCAAGTCCAGTATTGTAAGAAGAGCGTTTTGGATAAAATGACAATAAAATTGGCCAAAAGACCCTGGTTGATTCACAGTGGAACCCCTCAAATTAGATAACACTTCTATTAATACTCGGGCAAATAATGCAAGTTCAGGCAGTTGGATTGCACCAAATTGTCGGCTGAATCTGGGGAGCCCTACTGAAGTCCCTCCCCCTCTTACAGAAAATTTAGTTTGACCAACACCACGGAGACTGGCCCCTTTTATAGGGTTGGAAGGGGTCCCACAAGGTGAAAATTTTTTGTACCCAATGATTGGTTAAAATTTATAAAATTGTTGCCTCATGGATATATCCTACTTGAAATCAGCCTTCCATTGGCTGCTCCATCAAAGTGTTGTGAGCTTTTAGAAATCTGATAGGTCAAATACTTATATTCCCTAATTCAGACATTACTAAGCTAATCCAAACTTTGCATTAATTTCCCTTTGAATATCAATATAGTCTAATTTCAAGCTGCTAGATATCGAGAGTTTCATTTATTGTCCCCTTATTGCAACTAATAAAAGATAGACTAATCAATCTTTTATTTATTTGCAGTTTAAATATTTTTATTACAAGTGGTCAAATAAACTTAAAAAACTTTAATTATCTTAGCATTAGAGAACCGTACTTCTCCTGCCCTTAATTGAAGAAAATTAGGTGTGAAAACGCACCAAGAATCCAACCAAGATCCTGATTTCCAACACCTACTTCCAAAAAATGCACTAAAAGTATAAAATATTTGATATAAAAAAATATACCAAAAAGCATAAAATAATTAATAAAAATGCACTAAAGAGTATAATACAGTTGATAAAAAATTAACTAAAAAGTATGATATAATCTTATAAAAAAAGTAAAAAATATAAACCATTTTTTTGTTTAACTGAGGTAAGCCGACCAGGGGATGGACATTACCAAATATACATAAAACTAAGGAATTAACTGACAAATATAAAATTGGGCTCCCCAGGGTACTCAAGTTACCCCTGTTGCCAGCGGGACTGCCAGGTATGGGGGGGTTGGTGCACTACTCTGAGGGGGTTTCCCCTGCTATGGAGCAGATGTGAAGGAAAGGGTCTGTGTGGAGGAACCAGAGTGGGAACCATGATTCTATGAGCGCTTTTTGCCTTGGTCTCATATATTAATAGAGCCAGGCTTGGAAGTGCTCCAGTAAATGGACATAGAATCTGTTAATAACACCATGAATGGTTGGGATTGTGCCCTTGAATGCATCTAATGCAATTATGTGTGGATTGTCCACATTGCAATGGGTATTATTAGGGAACGGAGGGTAGATGGGATTGGTGACTCAATCTGGAGCGCGAAGATGCTCTTTGGTATCAAGAATTCCTGTTCGTTTTGTATCTTAAGCACTCGTGCAACTTCCTGCCATATAGGTTTGGTTGAGGGGGCATGTTTCTAGGCGGTGATGTAGGGATCCCTCCCCTCCACATACTGCACATATTTTGTGGAGGGAGTTAGAACGGTCTGCCATCCTATAGGTCCTTCTCAGACAGCGCCAGGCGTTTGCTCTTATCCTCAGCTGTAGGAGTGGGTGATGAGTCGTTTTCCACATTGCCTTCTGTATGGTTAAATCATAGGGAATGTCCAACATATATAGGTATTCTATCCTAGCTATGCTTGGGGTTGTTGCGAGCATATCTCTCTAGGGGTGGTTTTCTGGGTTTCTTAATTTGAATTGGGGGCTGGGTCATCCCCTTCCATGTATAGTACCTGTGTTCTCTATGGTCCATCCCATATGGCGGATAGTTTGGAGGATATGTTTGAAATGAGGGGAGGTTCCATGCGGACCTGTTGCAGTAGGGTGCTTGGCAAGGTATGAAAGTAGTCTGGGTGGACTATGTGGGTTGGTTAATTTGAGCGCCTGTGTAAAGTTAGTCCTTGCTGCTCTGGACCAATGTTGTTGCGGGAGGTCTGGAGCAATGACTTCCTTTATCCAGGTACCTAAGATGTGTTTGGCGTGGCTCTCAAAATCTATTAGTCCCATGCCTCCGCTTGAGCGTGGGCCAAATAGTGTTTCCATCCGTATAGGAGGGTGAGAGCCAGGCTACAGCCAGCCCTGGATAAGCGCGCGGATTGAGGTTATAAAGGTAGGTGAGAAGGCAATCGCGTGGGCCTGGTACCACAGTATTGGGAGGATGAGCGAGTTAGCAACTGTAACTCTTCCTGTTAATCCTAGGGTTCTTTCCTTGAGGGAGGCGACGCGTTTGGATACCCGTTGTAAAAAGTTACTTTCCATTGTCTCATTAGCATATCCCCCTGATTCTGGCCAAATTCCAAGGTGTCGGACAGGAGTGGTGGTGGGAGGTGTTGCAAAGGGTAAAATGATTGGGTTTTTTCTTCATGTGTTGGTATGAGGTTCTGATGTTGTGGCCTAATTGTTTGTGGATTTGCCTAGGCGGATGATTTCTGTCTTTCTTTTGTTGAGCGATGCATTGCTCACCTTGGATTATTCCTCTAGAGTGTATTCCAGCTGTCAGTCATCTTCATTGTTTGCTATACCTGCTACGCAGTCATCCGCAAAGGCCAGTATCTTGACTGTTGGTTGTCCTTGTGCGGTTATCCCCATGAGACATGAATCAGTTACTTGGAGGAGTGGGTCAAAGCTAAAATTATATAGCTTTGGGCTGAGGGGATCCCCTTGTTTGAGCCATCTGTGTGGTTTAATCTTGTTTGTTAGGAATCTAGGGCTGCATACAGCCATTGTTGCAGATTCTGTTAGGAGCATCGCCCATTTTATGAATCTTGGTGGGAGTTTGAAGGCATGTAGACATTCTTTTAGGTATGGCCAGGTAACACGGTCATACGTCTTTTCCTGATCCAAGAAGACAGGGCACCAGTTTCTTTGGATTGGCAAATATTTGCAACAGGGTGAATATTGTTCCAGATTGAACGCCCTGGTATAAACCCATACTGGTTGGGTGATAGGACGTCAGATGCAATTGCGCCTAATCTAGCTGCTAAAATTTTTGTTAGAATTTTTGTGTCAGTGTTAAAGAGTGCAATTGGGCGCCAGTTGGCCAGGTCCAACTTGTCATCCTTTTTATACAAGTTTATAACGTAGGATTCATGGCCTCCTGGTAATAGGCGTGTTTCCAACAAGCTCTGGTTCATAGACGCCAATAGGAGGGGGGAGATTTGTTGAAAATATTTTTTGTAAAATTCGTAGGGTATCCCATCAGGTCCTGGGCATTTTCTACGTGGTGCACCGCGAATTGTCTCCCAAAGCTCCTCCCATGTAATAAGGGATAGTATATTGTAATTCGGTGGTGTACTTTGTATCTTGGCAGTTTGTATAAATTATTTAATTTTTTGTGAATCTGTTGCCATTTCACAATATAATTTGGTGTAATAGCGGTGTACTTACGCCTTGACCTCCTCAGGGTTGGTTGCCATGGTGCCATTGGTCTTGCGGACCTGTGTGCATGTGGGCTGATTTCTGCAGGAGTGGAATTGGCAGGAAAAGTATGTTGAACAGGTTTCGCCTTCCTTTATGAACTTACCTTTGTTCAATACTTTGATTCTGTATTGGTGTTCAAAGATGAGATTGTTAAGTCAGGCAGAGATTTCTGCCCATTTGTGTCCCCAGTTGGGGCTATAGCCAGATCTCGGAGTATTTTTTTCCAGGTGGTCTAGTTCCACCAAGGTAAACTTGATTGTGGCCGTGTCTGCGGTGTACTTACATGATGCAATATGTTGGGTTTTGTTGATTAAATCCTTTTTAAAATTTTCTCATGTTCCAATAAGGATATGAAGTGAATGGGGCTGTGAATTCTGTGTTTGTAGCCTTGTTTTTGACCCAGTTGGATATCTAAGACAATTTTATATTTTCCAAGTGAAGCTTTCTCCAAGGAGACACCTGTGTGTGGGATTGGGTTGATGCTAACTGCACTGTAACTAATTGGTTGTCAGAAAAATTGATCTTTTTTGTTATAAATTTGGAGATTCTTGAGCGGTGGGATTGCGAGACAAGGATGTGGTCAATGCGCCTCATTGATATGAGCGCTCCCTTGTGTATGTTGGGCAGCGTCATGTGGGGAAGGAGTGGTGAACTGGGGGAAGAGCATCCGGTAAGCCAAGAGATGCCTTCATTGTGCGGAATTCAATGTGTCCAGGTGGGTATCCCCTGGGATTAGACAATCAATCCATATTAGGAATATCCCAGCAGTTGAAATCGCCTAACATAATGGTATCTGGTGGGAGGGTGAGAGTAGAAATGTTTTCAAAAAATTGTTTTCTCTCAGTTGCAGTGCACGGTGCATAGATACATGCTATCAAAATTATTTCCTCTTGGCATGTGATTGTTGCTACCAGGACTCAACTGTGCAAGTGTGATGACGAATTTGTAATTTTAAATTTTTTGTTGTTTTGGATGATCACCCCACAGTGAGACGTCCATACTGATTGTGATGGTTCAACCCTGGTTGACCAGGATCCTTCTTCCCCTTGTAGACAGTGGGTTTCTTGGATGGCCAAGATGTCTACAAGAGGTTTTTGCAGGAATTCCCGATTTTTGGCTTGGGATGTATGAACCCTGGCTCCCACGATGTTTAGCATCCCTATTGACACTGAGGTGCCCGCAGCGCCTCAAGAGCGGTTGGGAGGGCCCTCTGGCCCTATCCCACTGCGGCTCATTTTTGGCCATGCTCCGCGTCTGTACTCCAACTCTTTCACTGCCATTGTTGGTTCCCTTGATCTGACCCAATGATTTAATGGAATTGCAGTTTTTTGCATTTGCATCAACTTTTCGCGCACAGGTCTCATGTTGATTTGATGCAGATTGGTGATTAAATTTTAATACTTTGAGGTTCGACTTTGGTGAATCATGCACCACATTTTCGCCCAAACTGAGGTTGCATTGTTCCTCAATATGTGCATGACTAATGTTACTTTGTGACTCAGTCAGGTTACTGTGAAAATTTTCGACCTAGGCATATTGTTATGATTGGTTGGTTCAGTGAATATCCAAATTATCCTCCCAAATTTGTCCAGGGTTAATGGTGGACTCCGCGTGTGCCACCGCTTCAGCTGCTGCTCGCTCGCGGGATTTTTGTGCCACTTTACGTTGTTTGCTTGTAACTGGGTCCATGATGGAGTATAGTCCATCTTCACCCCAGAGGAATGGGTGGTGACCGTCAGTCATTTTGGTGAAGTTTTCATTATCTTCGTCCATTGCTTCCTCACAATAATCATTTTCCATTAAGCCCTCTTTCATAGGGCATGCGTGTTCCTTGTGGCCCAGTGAGCCACAGTGGTTGCAAATGGGCGGTGCGCGTTCCGGTGTAACTCAGAATGCAGCTGACTGGCCCCCATCTTTGAAGTGAAATTCTGCTGTGCAGGGAATTCTGGATAAGTCCTCTTCCACTTCTGGGAAGGGACTGATTATGGCAATAGCTTTGCCCGTGAACAGGTTGGGCATCAGGTGAAATTGCTGTAATTTGAGTTGCTGCATTTCTCCATAGGCCACAAGACCTTTGTGGAGCTCCTCCTTGATTACCTTACGAGGAAGGTTGGTGGGGAGCGAGTCAAAAGAGATGAACAAAGTTTTTGCTTTGAACCATCTGGTGCACACGGTGCACACAATTTTTTTGCCCTCAGGGAGGGCAATTTCCACACAGGCTTTTGCTGTGGCATCAGCTTCATTGGCTGTTTTGAAACCAATATCAATCCAGCTGCAGCCCATGTTGTTGGTGGCTATGTACACCGCGTGAGGGAAAAGTGAGGGCTGTGCCTCACATGTTTTCTCCCACAGGGTCAGTGACTCATCCCGAAGGAAGAGTCTGATCTCATGTTCCACCTTTGATAAGGGTTGGTTGAACTGAATGTACATATATTGCGCGTGTTTTACAGTGAATACCATAAACCCAGACGGTGTCTGAGTTTGTGATTTCTTTGCGGATTGGGTTCCTGGTCCCCCTCCAGGGCGTTTCTTGCCCTTAGTTGCACGTTAAGCGCACTGCTCGCTGTGATGCTCGCCCATGTTGTATTATTTTTATTGATAAAGTCGCCCATCTTTCCTGTGTGTGATTATCCAAATTTACTGTTTGAATCAAATTGTAGTAACTAAAGTGATTGTTACAAGAAAGAAAAGCAAGCATAATAAAAACCATTTTGAGCTCAAAGCTATATTTCAAACTGTCATGGTTTGATGATGACATGCTTGTGGAAACCAACTGTAAGGACAAAGCTTCATGTCAAGAGGCCAAAAAGGTAAAATTGGCAGGCCTCCCTGACCTTAAGAATACCCTGTACCAATGCTTGGTACAGGCCAAATATGCCCAGTTGGTCCTGGTAATGTGTGTGATGCTCATCCTGGAATTATAGCCAGGGCGTTATAATGCACCAGCTACATTATCAATTATGATGGTTAAAATTAGTTGCTCAGCAAACAGGGTTTTGAAACCTGTTAAATTTTCAAAATAATAACTCAGGTTAGTCTTGCCTTCTATTAATAACTTAAGTTTGGTCAATCTCAAGATATAGTACCCTGGCCAATGGAAGCGTGTGCTTATTGGTGCACTTGGGCTTAGCACCACTTCCACCAATTGATGATTCCCCCCAATTGTTTAAGTATGATTCCATGGGATCAACCTTCCTCGTTGGTCAACTTTCCTATTAATAAATCCCCATTAGTTTAAATTTTTTTGAATATGGTTCCTTGGGCAAACCTGTGCGGGGACCTCCTCAAGGAGGTCTCTAACAGTGTTGGTCATTGTAATTTCTCTAAATTATTTTCAGTATCTGGGGTATCGCTGGGCCACCCTAGTCCCTTCCAGACCAAAGAACCCAAGCACTCCTGCACCAATCTTCACTTGGTTGTGGACTCCACGTTGGGGTCAAACCAAGTTTTGTTATTTATATTATATCTCTTACATATACCGCACTGTACACCCTTGCCCTGGATCCATTTTGCTCTGGCATCCTCCGTGGTGCCCTGTTCACCTTCTTACTAATGACTAGTTTCATGGCAGTGAGGTTGTGTACCTTACACCGCCTTGCTGGGAACAGGAGAGTTACGGACACTCTCCTTACACAAACTGAAATGTAGAATTTTGCTCACAAAATATATGTAGAGCTTATATTGGGTTGTCCAAGTATAATTTGTAAACAACTAAGAATATACATGATGAGTATAAATAAGTTCTTTTTGTATGATAAATATTTATTCAGGAGACTGCTTGTGTTGGGATTTTATGACCATCTCATCCAACCCAATCAGGTTATGACACAATCTGCTTTACCCATTAGGTGATCTACCTTAGTGGTTGAGTTATTATAAGAAATGATAACTATAGTAGGTAGTTATTCCTAAATGAATACTAGCTAATCTACCAGGTTTTATTCCACTAGTTACTTATATTTTTCAGGACAATCCATGACAATGTATTTATCATATAATCTATTTGCCATTGTATTGTTAATAATTTAATTTTCTATGTTAGCAAATCAGATTTTGTCACTAAATAAGCTCTGGGATATTTATTAGTTCTTAAAGCATTGACAATGCTTCTAATAATAACTTGCAGATTAACATAATTAGGTAATCCTCTGAGGTCATATTTATAGTCAGTGGCAAAACCTGATGGAGGAAGAAAAATCATGTAGGGTGCAGCTTAGGAGTGTAATATATTGGTGACAGCTTTTATCTCACCATAGAGGTGTAAACGTAAGAGTTGGGTGCTAGATTCCCTTTAATTTCTTGATCTTAAGCAAATAAAGCAGACAATTATAAGCTGAATATGTAACAGTTATACATTTAATGAATTTTTGGCTCTAGGGATTAGAGTTTAAAAATCAGGTATCCTTCATTTTATTTTGCTTGTGAAGTTCTCTGCAATAATTTTGGGAAGAGAGGAAGAGTTGAAGGGTAGAAATCCCTTGTTTAAAAAGTTTATCAGAGTACCTTCTAAGGACAGAAGGCAGAGCATTAGCACTATTGGGCATTACGGACACTATTTTAGCTGGTCCTGGAAATCTCAACTAGGACAATAGTCTCCATAATGTTTTCAACTCAGTCAGTGATATATCAATAATATGGTTCAATGCACAAACCAGAACCTGTGCAGTAGACTTGAGAGCTACAGAGAGCAAACTAGCTCAACATTTTACAGTGTGAGAAGCTAATTTTATTTTAATAAAACCCAATTTATTGGTCATATATTTTGTAATCATTAGTCTTTTAATTTATTGTATTCTTAAGGTAGAGTTACAATTGAGCTGCAATTTATATCTAACCTTGTGTTAAGTTGCATCAGAGCCACACCAAATATAGATGTATGGTGCTTTATTTTGGTAATATTTATCTTATGCGTTCCACAAAGTATAATCAGAGCTTGACATTATATATATACTGTCTTGTGTTATTATGTATGCATGTGTGCACTGTTAATATATAGCAAATAATTTCTATCTCTTTATATGTTGCAGATTAGATGTTGTAAAGAGTGGACCTCAGTTAAGTGCAGTCTCTTAGTGTACCAGCTGCTGATATCTCTGTTTTTATTTGTATTGTTTGTTGCTTGTCGTTGCTTTTTTGTGCTGTCTTGTATGATTATTCATTCCATGGATACTCTTATCTCTGGTGGTGCATGAATGAGTATGTATGTGGGTGATTGTGTGATAGTGTGTGTGCAGGGGACTACTTGCACCAGTATGTGCTATGGTATATATAGTAACATCCAGCTTAATTGTGTTCCATGGAGTTGATAAGATAGATAATAAATAATTATTGATGACTGCCTGCAACTTAGCCATAAAATATTCTAACTGAGGCCTTTAAAGGGTTATATAAAAATTTACAAATCCTATCAGTGAACTGACATGATTTTAGCAATTTCTTAAGCTGTGACGGTCATGGTGATCATGTGATAATTAATTTCAAAAAACGCACTAAATTGTATAGATATAATTATTTATAATATATGTCCATCACTGTGTGTTTTTAGTTGCTTACAGTTTACAATTGGAATTAATCCAACATAAGCTCTAATGTGTATTCATGAGCAAAATTATATAAGTCAGTTTGAAATATGGTGCCAACTTTAAAAAGTTTTTATCGATTATTCAGACTTTTTATCAATTATTTCATAACTTTTAGTGCACTTTTATCAACTATTATACTTTAAGTGCAGTTTTTATTGACTATTTCATACTTTTTAGTGATAATTTCTATTAATTATTTCATTCTTTTTAGTTTATTTTTCAAAGTTGGTTTCTTTTTCATTTTTTTTAATAGCTGACTTTGAAAAAGAAGGAGGTTCTTGATTTGAATTATATATTTTTTCTTATATTTGTTTATGCATTACTCCAAACCTTGAACACTTTATGAATGAATTTTCTGTTTAAAGAAAGAGGATGAATTAATGGTGGGTCATTTCAATTTATAAGTATTGGTACAGTAACTGATCAGTAATTAAGTTTTTAATATATATTTCTGTAATTTTTAGCCACTGCCAACTCTGATACCTGTACTGAATTGCATGTATACAAACTCAAACATGGCCTGATGTTATATAAGGTTCATGGACATGGCCAAATAATTTATAATAATTAGCTATACTTATTATTTAGAAACCTTAACTCACCATGTGGAGGTGGCTGCACTTTGAGTTCCATCTGGCTTCTACCCAACTGCCCTGTTAAATGTAATACATGTTAAGGCAATTATAGATAAAACATCATATCTACATAGCAGATTTCACAATCTTTCCATTACTTTAAGCGCTTTTGCATCATGGTGATTTTTTAATAATTTATTGCTGTTTAGATCAGATATTGCTATGCCATCCAAAGTTTTCACTCTACTGAGGGCTACGTAAGCTTGGCCTTTAACGAATATTTTTTGCCAATGTCAATAACAGATTTATTCAGTGTGACGCCTTTGATTTATGAACTGTCACCTCCAAACTTAGAATTATGTGCAGCATACTGCACTCAACGTCTCTATATTATTTTGTTACTTGGTATATTGTAGTGATGGAATGACTGCAACTAAGCTATTAGCATCTTTTGTCTGAGCTCCTATTATGACATCTCCAAACTTTATCATTACCATTTCTGGTAACTCACCAGCTTCTAATTGGTCTTTTTGCAGTGCTAGCCATTTAAACTTCTTGAATACTCCCATTGCACCAGAAACAGTCCATCTGAAATTCTAATATTGCATCTAAGCATCACACAAACCTTATGGCTAGCTTTATTATATTCAGAAGTCCTCCACAGTTATTCACGTCTTCTAGAATTACATTGATCTGCAATTTTCTTCCATACATTACAGGCTTATAAAATTCACCAACTGCATTTATGACATTAATACGAGGAGATTTGGCAATGATGTTGGTTATTTTAAATTGTATACATTAATCATGCTGATTGATGGATAAATTTTACTGCTGCACCATCTGCAAAATCTCCTGTAAATGCGAAACTTCTCCTCTAACACAACAACTATAATTGGACAGTGATTTGGTTTTTATGAAATGCAGGTTGTTTAACAAATCTATAAGCTTAACATCATTTTTGCTGTCTCATAATAATGGTTAATTTGCAGAAAGAGAACTACCGCCATGGATAAATTTCTAATGCACATCATGATGGTTGTTCAAAGCACCAGTGACCATTTACTGGAAGAAGCTATGTTATCACCAAAAAACAATATATTCACCCCACCAAATAACTTGTTATTGATTTTTAAAATCCTTGCAGTCTCAGATGAATCATACGTAATTCTCATCAAAAGCCATAAATATCTCATATAAAGATCAGCCATTTGATGTGACATCATTTCCTTCTCTCTTGTTTGAGTCATAAGCCTGTCATCTTTTGGTAAGTCATGGCCTTAACCTTTTCAATTGGTAGAGAAAAAACTTAATTTAAGGTTTAGCAAAATATCTGGCGAGCAGTGACACCAGTCAAAGAAGCTACTTCGATAAGCTGCTTTTTACAAACATGTCTATTGTAGGCCAATAACAACGTTTGACGTGTTGAACCAACAGCTTCATAGTAAACAATTACTACTGCCTGCACCACTAAACATATTGCATTACTTGAATATCATAGCCTCTTATTTTTTTATAGCTTCAATAACTTCACTGAAAAGCTCTTTTTATTGCACATTTTGACTTCTGACACTATCTACATATATATCATCAGATATTACTGCACTTTCATCTTCTGATAAACAGTAATCTGGGTCATGTAATATTTGTTCATCCACATTATCACAGGGTCATCACTGTTCAATCCTTTCACAGCTTCAGGCATAACGCTAAAGGCTATGGCTTGAGCCAAAGCCGGCTAAATAAACTGTTCTACATTAGAAAACTATCATGAAGCTAAATTTCTGATTAATGGCCTCAGCCCATGTTGTCATCTAAGGAAACAGGCTTCTTCAGACTTGTTTTCCAGTAGTTGTTAATTTTTTAAAATGGCATATGACATATGATCAAATCTTAGTAATAACTCTCTTTAACATTGTTCAATATATGCTATTGAGTTCGCAGCATGGCTGTCTTGTTTCTTATTGCATGCATGTACAATTGATTAAGAATATATAACTTGAACATTCTTCCTCAATGTTTTCATTTAGTTCAACATCTCCATTATCTTATTCCCAAACCTCTCTCAACTATGGTATATATCTGATAGCAAATTCAGCCAAGTAAAATTTGTGGAGTTCATCTGGCCTCTAAATTTAGTAATCAGAAATGTTATTGAACATTGAAGCTTCAGCACCTTCTAATAATAGTATTTGAAATCTTTGATCAGTATTGAAGCAATTTATAAAAACAGCTTTTGATACAAGTTTTTAATAAAAGGTGACACAATCTATAAGGCATTTTTGGGTACTGACTAAGAGCAAAGAATGAATTGCCATTAAATAGAAGATAATTGATTTTATATATTTACGCCTCATTTTTAGCCTTTTGTATGGCTTCTTTAAGAACATCACCAGTGTCTTTTGGCTCACACTTACTGGCATACTTTCCACGTAATATGAAGCGGTGGTGATAGAACACATGGTTGTACATTCATATTTCTTTTCCAGAGAGTTAAAAGATCCAGAATAAAGTTATTTACAAAACTTTATCTGCACTTCTTTACAGGATTAAAAAACGTCCACTATACTGAAAGGTTTTCATCTGGACCTAAACATACTGTTTGATCACTGGCTGATCTGAGAAATCTGAATTGACAGTCAGTTGTTGCAGTCTTTATAAAAAGTAGCAGTGTGTTTGTGCATTTGTACACTTTCCACTATATGTCATAATACTGCACATCAGAATTTAATGAGCAAGACACAACTTTGTCAATTACATCCATGCCCTGCCTTCTAGTAAATTGGGAACATTTTAATACCAGACCAACTATCAAAATTGAGGACTTCATCTGTTCTGAAGCTCTATCCTCCCTCAGAAATCTTTTATAGTGTAAAGCAAGATGTCCAGTTAAGTTTTAGATATCAAATTAGTGCATTGACTCATACCATAGATTGTCATGTGACAATTACTGGGTAACGTTGAGCCAAGGAAAGTCATTTTAGAATAATAAGCCTTTAGCTTCACTCAGATTATGACCAGCAGAAATGAGTTACGCTTCCAGCATATCCAATCAGGTTAAATCACTGCAAGAGAAGGCTATATTACAATGTAGGAGCTCCCAGGCTCCTGACCATTGCAATTGATTTTAAAACCAGTCTCCAGTATGATATGGATCCTCTTATTTTGCATAATGATATGTATGTTATCTATCACACCCTGCAGTGTGTGATCTCCTTGGAAAAATTCTACATGAGATGGACATACTTGCTTTAGCAAAAAAGCATTTTACAATAGATAAGGCAGAAAAGGTAGTCTATCCATTGGAATTATCTGTCACAGCCCATGACGTGTGCTAAAAATAGTCCAAGGGGTTATGAGAATTTCTCGCTGCTCTTCAAACCTATTTAATATCAGGAAAAATATAAATTAATGCTTCCATGCGTCATTCTCTTTCAATATTTGAATGTGGTGCTATTTTTTTAAGCATTAATTATTTTACTTAAACATTATTCATTCATAGTCAGTAATAACACTCTCAACATCAGTTATTCCATCATCTATTAATTAAATCATGTGGGTCTAAAAACATCTTAAAGTCTCTGCATTTTAACCAAAAAAATTCTGCTGCTCAACATCTAATTGACTAACCCCTTTTTGATTAAGGGATAAAGTACCATTGTCATGGAAATGGCATAAGAAGTTTAGTATGGCCTGCCAGTCGGGATGTGTGAGCACCCAAAAAGCAAGCCAGAATGCCAGAGGCATTGCCAACTGTATGACCTAATATGGAGCTGGGAAATGTGATACACGAAGTGGTGGTGCAACAACAGGGTGAGGAGTATCCCAACGACAAACCACACTGAACCCATTCCCAACTCAGTGGTTCTAGCTGCTAGAGGTGGGATTACTGGGATAGTTTTGACGAGATTCTTGGCTTGAGAGGCCATCTTGTCAGGGGCAATAAGGAGATAGATTTATTTACATTGATGGACATAGGGCCATAAGATCCCCATGTATTGTTGCTGGAATTTCATAAGAGCGGGGTTGTAAGGCCAAAAGTGTCAGACTCGCTGGACCCAATTGGTGATGGAGGGAGCCATAGTGACCAAAAGAATTGGTAAAGCCCACCCAGAGTGCGGGGCGATGGGCCACCAGGGAAATTCCATCTGGGATGTGGTTAGAACAGAAAATAAAAAATTTGGTTTTTAGGTAAAATTTTATTTGGAAAGGAAAGTAAGAAAATTGACCAACAATTTTCTCAGTGCCATGCAACTGATTAAATAGTGGTCAATTGGGTAGTGACAGGATGGGGCAGGTCCCACAAATTTGACCTAACCAGCGAATTGTTTGGGAATGGGCAGGTTTATTCTTTAGGAACCAACATCACAAAATTTGGTGGCGGGCGGAGTCTATCAGTTTGACCTCAAACGTCTGACCCAGGGCTCAACTACGTTTCTGATGGTTAGCATGATGGCGTTTGGCCCAATGGGTGACAGGAATCCCCCAAGGCCATCCCATATAAGGATGGGTCCATTTGGTTGGGAACAGGTTCAGGATGGCCAACCCACCTGCACTCGGTTGTTTAACTGTTCATTCAGTCAACAGCAGCACATCAGGCGCAACGCCCAAATTACTATCAGAGGGCTTTGAACCCTTGTTGATGGCACCCAATATTTGTTCTACTGGTTTAATGATTGATTTGGAACCATTGGGCGATCCAGCTGATATCTCATTCTTCATGCTTTTAAAGCCATTCAAATTTTGGGCACCAGCCAGATTGCTGCCCAAATTAGATCTGAACAATTTCAATTTGGTAATCTTGACACAGATTTCACTAATTCCCCGCAACAGTTCTGCCAAGGTGAGTGTGGGTATTGGGGGTGGGATCCAAAGTGGATGAGCTGTCACCCATCGCTCATCTACTATGTGAGTGAGATTTCCCTGAGTGATGAGAGGTACCGCCATCCTCTTTGGTGTCTTTTTATTCAAAAACAGGAAGATGACCCAATTGAGAGCCAAAGGATGTTCCCCAAGACTTACAACCATTTTCCATTAGCTGAGGTTCAGATGAATTTTCATTCTCATGTGATTAAATATATATATCTTTTAGCATCTCAAGTGGAGTCAAAGAGTATGTATTCAAAGTAAGTAAATTATCAGTTTTAGTGTACAAGTTTAAACATAGAATTTCATGTAAATTGTCAATATTTTTTAAATTTATGCAGCAAGAGAAACCTCTCTATTGGTGCTTTATAGTCTTTGGATCTTCTTAGATGCAAATCAAATATCCAGAAAATAATAACATCAGCCTGGTTATTATGATATATAGCAACAATGTCAAGTTACTATAAGTATAATATACATATATTCAGAGAAAACGAGATTAAAGCTTTTATCAAGTTTGGGAATCCAGATATAGTATCATCATTTCTTTGATAAGCATCTAAAGCAAGTTCATCACAAACATAGATGTCAACACTATGATTGTTATATGTTATATGAGATTGGAACTCTGTTACCTGCAAATATTTAATATTCCCTTCTGTTGGATCTGGAGCAACATGGTTTGCTATACATTCTCACTATACTATCTCCAATAATGAGTACATAGTTGATATTAATTGAACAACAATTATCTAGATAAAGTAGACAAAATGAAATGCAAGCAATCGCTGCTATTGCTGTATATTGATTAATGAGAACTTAAATCAAATCTGTTGTTGGCTTGATGGAATGCACAATGCAAATTGACACATTCTCTGAAAAAATTATGTATATAAACATCATGTCAGGTTCTACTTCTTGAACATCTTCATCTGGATTCCTAATCATAGGCTCATCAACAATTTGTGCTAGTTGAGAAACTTCAATATTATTAATGGGGAAGAATGGAATTTTATCATATTACAGAGAATTATTCTTCATTAGCCACTGCAAGGCTACTTCTAATTTGTAAATGTTGAATTTCAGTTATTTTATGCATTAAAAACGTCTATACTTTCCAACACTATAAAAATCCACCTCAGCTCAATTGTAGCTGTTGTCACTCAGCCAATTCATCAATACCTTACGCAAATAGAATAGCTTGCCCTCTGCATCAAAAGTAAATTGAATCAATTGTTAAACTTAATGATTTTGAGATGAGGCACATTTATGCACAGAAGTCTCATCTCAGTGTCTGATAAATCTGACAATTCTTCAGGCTGAGATGATATTTCTATTTTATTCCAAAAGGCTTGAGGTGGATCTTTTTCTTTTAAGATTAGTTGCGAAGCAAGAGCAGGCCACACCCACCTCAATTTTATTAGATCTTAATGTATTATTGATATGTATTGAGTTGTATTGAAATTGCACTGATGTTGGGGATATATATCCTTTTACATATTTCACAGGGCACATAACAAAGCATGTTAAATTTTATCTGAAACAGGTGTATCAAATGACTGCCTTTTCTTGGTGATTGTTTCACGCATTTGTTGTAAGTGACTATTTCTCTCATCAGCTGTCTCGTTCTACAGAATGTCATTATTACGTTCATGTACATTACATAAAAAATGTAAATGTCTTTAGAAGTATCATTTGAAAGTTGGTTATGAAGCAATGAGAAGCGATATTCTTGTTCATCAGAAGTCTAAATTAAAAAAGCGATTCTAAATAATGTGAAGATGGTGTGACCAGTCTTCTGTTGAGCCGTTTAACAGTCAAAGGGATGATCAATTAAGTTGATGTTTTTTCCTGTTCTTTCTCCTTCAAAGATCTATAATTCATGTATTCTTGCATCTGTGAGAGTCTCTCCGCATATTTTCTGTGAGACTCTTTGTGGCAAACATCTACCATTTTCTTCTTCACTTGAGAAAGGCGCTCAGATTTTAAATCTTACATTTTTGCAAACGATTTTCTTCATATGTGCAGCATTTTTTGTTACTGACCCATGTTTCCATGTTATTTAAATAAAAAATAGTCGTTACAACTAAAGAGTCTGAAATAAAAAAGGAAAAAACGAACTAACTTCACAAAAATGCATTGAAAAGTATGATTAATTAATTTAACTCACTAGAAAAGTGTTAAATAATTGATAAACAGTATGAAAATTGATAAAAGCTTATATACTCAGCACCAGATTTCAAACTGGCTTATAGAATTTTGCTCATAAATACAAATTAGGGCTTAAATTTATTGGATTGGGCCCAAGTGTAAACTGTAAGCAACTAAGAACATTCAGTGCTGAGTATATATTTTATATATATACTTTTTGTGCATGTTTCTAAGTTGATTAATACCCAATCAACGTGACAGTTAAAACTTAAGAACTTTCTCAAATCACGTCAGTTCAGTGATGAGATTAGTATAATTTCTTATAACACTTTACAGGCCTTAAGTAGAATCTTTTATGGCTAAGTTGCAAACAATAATAAGTAATTATTTAGTAACTATCTTATCAACTCTATGAAACACATTCAAGCTGGCTTTTACTATATACCCTCAGCACAAACTGGTTCAAGCAGTCCCCTGCAACACTATCACATGCTCACCCACATACAGACTCATGCATGCACGGAAAGAGGTAAGAGCATCCATGGAATGAAAAATTTATACAAGACAGCACATTCAAAATAATCATAAGCAACAAACAATACAAACAAAACAGAGATTTCAGCAGCTGGTACACTAGTAGACTGCCTTGAACTGAGGTCCACTCTTTACAACACCTAACCTGCAACATAGAAAGAGATAGAAATTATTTGCTATATATTAACAGTGCACATATGCACACATACATAAGAAATGAAAGTAAATATATAATGGCAAGCACTGATTATACTTCGTGGAATGCATAAGATAAATATTACCAAAATAAAGCACCATACATCTATACTTGATGAGGCTCTGATGAAACTTAACACAAGGTTAGATATAAATTGCAGCTCAATTGTAACTCTGCCTTAAGAATACAATAAATTAAAAGACTAATGATGACAAAATTTACTGACCAATAGATTGATTTTTCATTAGGGATTTATGGCATTGTCTCACGCAGTCTTCTGAATAAATTTTTAACAAAAAAACGTATATATATGTATTTGGCTCCGTGTGTTCTTAGTTGCTTACAGTTTACACTTGGACACAATCCAATATAAGCTCTAATTTGTACTTGTAATTTTTTGTAAGTCAATTTGAACTATGGCACCAAATTCAAAAAGGTTTCTCTAATTCTTTATACTTTTTTAGATTATTTTATACTTTTTAGTGCACTTTTTATAGAATATTTTATACTTTTTAGCTTATTTTTATCAATTATCTTATACTTTTTATTGTATTTTTTGAAGTCAGTTCTTTTTCTTCCCATTTTTTATTTGACATGCATATGTCCCATGGCTGAGGATTTTTTCAAAATTAAGGCAATGAATTGATGTCATAGTGTATAAGCTTGAGATAAAGCAGATGGGTATTAGTAAGTCTAATATGTTACCAAGCCTATAAAGTTAAAATATGTTTTAAACTAACATTTGTAGATGACCATCGTTATGATTTAATTTAATTGGACCTAGTAAATCAATTATATAAATAAACAAATTAAATATTTTAGATGGCCAACATTAAAAATCAATATGTTATTGGCCCAATAAAATACTAAATCAAACAATTTTTATCAACCTTATACCCAAAATCAATGAACCTATCAAATCATCCAAAAAATACCAAATAGCTCAAATTGAAACAATATACTGATTTCAGCTGAAATCATATATACCATTTTGCATCTATATAACCTTTTTTGAGTTTTATAAACAAAAACATGTTCCAACCTATGTTGGTTCCCTTATATATAAGGAATTTGTACCAAATTTGGTTACTTTTGGCCTATATGTTTATGAAGAACTATGGAACAAACGTAAATTTATATATACAATAGTATTATCTATAAGATGATCTTATATATCAACTCTAAATAAATTGACCTAATAAATTAATTTAAATAATTTATAAAACAATCCCTATAAACCATTTGGCTGCTATTGCTAACAGCTTAATTATAACCAATCTGTAAGGCTTCTCTTGCCATCTACCTCTTTCTTACAATAATGACACCATCCTCACACTACCTAGTGGTTTATATATTGAGAAGATTAAGCTATTATGCAGAGAAATCCCTCAATCACACTGCCAAAAGGGTGCTTTTTACTCTAAGTAGTTCTCCCATACTACTAACCCTTTTTACAAATTTCCCTCCCATTCTTCTGTACTAAATCCAAATTCCTTTTTACTGATTTTCATGGTATATTCTAAGATTTTATCATAAGTTTTATTTTCTGCCTAAAAATTCTAACTCTACCTTTACTATATTTGGCCAATATTCCCTTTTTGATTTTTCCTGTGCTGAACAAACAGCAGGCCACTGTGAGTGGAGTGCATCTTGATTTGGAAAACTTTAAAAAGTATTTAGTAGCTAACTTAGGGAGCAGCCAATCTTGGCATGCCTCAATACACTCCCATACCAAATTCTCATGACATTTTGCAATTCTGTATAAAGGAAAATTTCCCAACAGCAGCTCTAATATCAGTCTAATACCAAATTACCCAAATGAAAATAAAAAATCAAATGATTTGCAATGCAAGGTTTCTATTTCCTCAATAAAGGTTCTTATTACATTAAACAAGTATGGACGCCTCAAGAAAGATGATGCTACTGAGAGACATTTAACACATTTAAAGAATTAAAAAACGTTATAGGAAAACACCTTTATTATACAAGTCCATTATGCAAGTCTGGATATCAGTTGTGAAATTTGAACCTTTATAATTTTTGATGTTTTTAAATAAGCCTCAAAGTGTCATTAGAGCACAAAATAACTTGATAGTACATGGCATTAAGATTTTTAAACTTCCATCGCTTATCAATCACTACCTAGTTTTTTTATTTTAAATCATATTTCATTAACCATTGTTTTTGTCATTTCTGTGTTACTATCTTTGACATTTGATCCTAGAAATATGGGAAAGCAGTGACATTACCCTCAACTGACTATAGGGCATTATTGTGTGAGAGGGAGCATATAAACTATTGATATTCTGGAAAGGAACTGGGTAATACATAGCAGCTAATATGGAAGATGAGCAAACAAAATGTGCTTTTGACTATATAACTTTGGGACATAACATATGCTCAGCAACTAGTAGGGGTGGTGGCAAATCAGGCATGGCAAGCGCATCATATATGTTGGATTCAACCTGATCTGAAAAATCCAATCACATCTGATGGTGGGATTCAAACCAAATCCAGAAACATTCACTTATTATGTCAAGGTTCAAACATGATCCAAAGGGTTAAATACCACAGCTTTTGGGGTCCAAACCTAATAAAAAAGATCAAATTCCTCTAATACAAAAAAACATATAAGATTAACAAAATTGAGTAGAATGTATTGAATAAAGATCTTATTTCAGTAAAGTCTGGCAATTATCAAAGAGTTGGTTCATCAACCACTATGATTGTTACACCTTTTAAATAAAAGGAATTAGTACCATTACTATGCATTTTTTTGGTTGCTGCTAACTTTTCCCTTATAATCAAGAATATTTGCAATTAAGGACATTTTTCATTACTTTATTCCTTTATAAAAAAACCTTACACTAAGGTCTTTGAGTGTCCTTAACATATCCTTGGACAGTTGGAATCTAACATCCACATACCCACAAATTTCTGGTGCTCCCTGCCAGGTCTCCTAAAGTCCCCATAAACCTCAACAACCATAATGAACAATAGTGACTCATAGTAGACATTTCTTCCTACCATTAAGCCACTTAGCTCTTTGAGTGGGAAGTTAACTTGTATTTAAATGACCCTTCTGTCGCATCATGTAATCTTCAACTACAGCATCTATAAAGGTGGATCTCACCACCCTTGACCACTTACCATTATCAGTTACAGATCTCAGACTTCTCAGAATCAGTAAAAATCATCATTAATGGGGCCTATGTCACAGGTAGACATTAAGATTAAAGATTATCTTGAGATATGCTGACTCCAATGATAAGTATATGTTTTTACCAATCTCTTCATGTGGAGCAAGTTGGAATATGACCTACTGAGCGTACTTGCATCAATTTGTCCACCCAACAATAAAACCCTTATTGCAGGTGGCAAGATTCTATCACCAAGAACTACTCTGTCACTTTCATCTATCAGAAACCTTATAAACTCATTTTTATGATTTCTATAACTATGCTTCCACTTTCAGTGGAGAATCTGAGTGCAATATTTGAAGATTAGCAAGCCTTGAATGACATGCAATATCGTTAACTTTCTATAATGAAGGGGTAGTCAGATATGTTTGTTATGAACTCCCCACCCACTTTATTAATCCAGAAGTTGTTCTTCAAAATATACTAGGATTAGAGCAACTAGAATACAGTTCCATGTTCAACACCCTAAGAGAATTTGTGAAGTATTTTTAAAGTTATTCAAAGAACTAATTTATAAAAACTTTAAATTTTAAATTATAACAATTTCTGGTTCTTTGGTAAACTGGGTAAAGCTAAGTCTCCTGGAAGCCCAGGATTACCTGCTCCTCCTGGAACTCCTGGGATGCCTACCCCATGAAATCCAAAATCGTTAACATTTTTCCACCAGAAAAGGCATATTGACCTTTTTTTGGCAAAAAGCCCTTTAACCTTTACCATAGAAAATTCCATTTAACTTTTTACTGCAAAACAAAATAACTTAAATTATATAAGTGTTTTTTAAAGTATATTTTTTAAAAAACATGAAAGTAAAAGCATCAAGAGCGTGAGAAGATATGACAAGCCATTGATTAAATCAAAAGGATTTTTGTACATTCTAGATGGATAAAATGATTAACAGAGATATGTAAAAAATTATAAGGATTATAAATGATTTCTATATTTAAAAGCCATATTAGCGCTATCTTATTTGAATTTTGTCTAATGAAGAATCTATAATAGAAACTAATACTATTGATCAAAAAATTAACATTAAGATTAGACATTAAAAATCTACATTAAAATAGGTAATTTTTTACATATAAGCATCTATTAAAAATTCAAGTTTATAGACATATACATAGGTAAGTTAAGTTAATAATTTAGGATAGAATAGGTTAGGTAGGTATGATAGGATATGTTAGTTGATAAAAAATGACTTCAGTATTTTTTAAAAAAATCTTTGTTTAGTGTTAAAAGGTCAAAAGGCCTTTTTAGTGGATAAGGTTGAGCCAGCTGGGCCTCCTGGAAGCCCTGGATTACCTAACCCTCCCAGAACTCCTGGGATTCCTGGACTCTCTGGAATCCCTGTTGCACCTGGACGCCCTGGTATTCTGGGAAAAATGGCCTCTTTGGGCTCAGTAACAGTTTGAGGATGTCAGAAGACAGACTCAATTTTTTGTTGCAGCAAATAAAAATGCTAAGCACCCAGTTAAGTTGCGTTGCTAGAGAGGAGTGAAATCACCTGAAATGGGATGACTTTAAATGTGGAATTCTCTTTATCCACAAATCATGGGAATTTGGGAGCCTTGGCAGCCTTACCTGTGACTGAACAAGGGTTGTATCACTAAATATTTACTACTAAACAGTAATAACTTGAGTTTAAAAGGGTGGTTAGCCGAGCAGGTAAAACTGCTTCCACCCTAAGTGCAGGTTTTTAGTTCAAAACCTGTACTGGCTAGAAAACTTCTCAGTGTGGTATATTTGTCCCAAGGTTGACCCACAGCAAATAATTAACTTGAGCTTAAGATGATAACATCTAGTATAAAAATTGAAGTTAGGTAGTTGACCCAAATATACTCTTCCAAAACTGCACTTATTTCTGCCCACAAACAAATAAGTTTTGTTAGCGTTGATATGAATGAATTGCTCCATAAAGTAGATTCTTTTAACCACACAAATATCCTGGTGATACCAAATCCTCTTATAGATATGTGTACCTCCTGCATCCATACATATAGGTAACTCATCAACCCCTTCAAACAACCCCTTGAAACCATCTTATAAAGACACTTAAATCTCAGGAAAAAAGTATTTCCTTCCTGTATTGTCACATGAGTGCTCTGAGGATGGCTATCATTCATCAAAAACTTAAGCATCTATCCAACTGCCACAGCCAAGTTGCTTATGATACTATGGTCCCACACTTAATTTATTTTTGCACTTGAGCTGATGCTAAGACTGCTATATTCAGAGAGTTTGGAAGTATCTAGATTTGCATACTAAATACTGGTTTTATGGTCTTTGAAAGCTACCACAAATATGGTGGATAGTTTCTCATCCTCTAGAAGGAACCCTGCCAGTATACAACTACCAACAGATTTACAATGAAAGAGCGAAATACAGATAAAGGAGATGAATCCTTAAATATAGACAATGATGACCTCAGAAATTTCAGTCAGTTGGAGTGATATACATGCATTTTATCTGATACCTGCCAGCCAAAGAGGTCTACAATATGAAATTTTGACGCTGAAGTAAATGAATATGAAATTTGATGCCCTTTTATACCATTGGTGGATGAAATAATTTACGGCTTTCTGGTGATGGAGTAGTTCAGTCCAAATATGCCAATGATGAAGGAATGACTGAACAACTATGCAAACTAAGCTAAATCAATGGAAGCAATCAAACCTTACATCTGAATAAAACCCAAAAATGCAATCAAGCTATATAAAAGCTCAATTAAAACCCAAAAGTAAGGCAAATTTAAGTAGTGACATTGTATGAATCTCAATCTAATCAGAATATTAACAAATTGGGAGAAGAATCAATAAACCAGAAGCGGCATTGAATCCTCAAAATCAGAAACAGTGATTAAATAAAGGGCCAACAAACATCCTGGTTCTAAGAAGTTTACTATGAGACGTAGCTCATGGATACAGCTTTAAATTAAATGGATGCTGTTATTAAGATGGAGATCGAGAAGGTAATGACAAGAAGTTCATGAAGCCCCTGCAATATTGGTAACCCTTATTTCCTTTTTATTATCATTTTTCCTTTATTTCATATCTTAAATTTATTCAAGAAGTATAAAATACTACAAAATTTTATTTATATAAAAAAGCTTTTACGCTTAATCTCAAGTTTATCTTTTGTTACCACTCAAATTTAGTTTATGTGAAGAGAACGTCACTCACTATTCGGCGATCTAATAAACAGGACGCTTATAAGTAAGGATATCTTGGTTACTGATAAAATTGAGGGAGAAATTGTCCAAGGATTACATTAAATTTTGTTCCAAAGCCAACGTACCAAAACTTATGTCTAAGAATGTCAACAAGATTACTACCAGCAGGGAGATGTGCATTTTCAACCAACATTTAATGCTACATTGGGTAGCATCAGAATCAGAGTTACTCAGAGAGGATTATGACGCCCTTTAGAAGGTCGCCTGGTGTCTAGTCTGTGTTTAAAAGAACCCCCCACATGCATGTTAGCCGCACAAGTCTAGAAACGCAAAAGCCAAAAGGCCAATTATGGTGCTAATTACAGGGAGACAACATCAAAACAGAGCAAATAGCATGAAAACTCTCTAGAAAAAATAGAAGATGAAGATATGAAGGCCTATCTTGGTGAAGATTCCTTTGAACTCCAGGCGTTAGTGGAGGAAACCATCTGTTTCCAGACTCCAAACATCGGACATGAAGTGTTAAATTAACAAAAACCAACTTGAGCAGTTTAAAAAGATTGATAAAAGAGCCTGCGCTGCCACCACACCAATTGTGGGTAGAACCTCAGATTTATGGAAGATTGAGACCACCATTTAAAAAGTGGAAGACTTATTATTATTTTACTGAGAATAAAAATAGAATTAACTGAAACACCTTAGTGATATAAAGAGATTTTAGACCAGCACGATTCCATGCTATACGCCTTTAACACATCTGGATGAGTTGAAGGCTCAATTTTGGTCCAGATCACAACCAAAGCCTACTTCATCTTAAGCAGCTACCCGGGTAGAGACGCCAATATTGGCTACTCATTGACTGCAGCGCCAATGTGCATGATGTGCAATAAACCTTTTTAAGAGGACCTGAACTTTAAGCCCTACTTCAAGATGATGTATACACCTGGTGAGAGAACCATTGAAGGTTTTTTGAAGATGTGCTAAAACAACATGAATAGCATGAGCGATCTCCAGAAAGCTCACTATGTACAAGACTTAATGTTTCATGAAGCTCAAGAGATTTTCAGTGAAAGCCTACGTCCTGGATTCTCATGGACTGAAATGCGGAACATTTTCCTGAAGTTTTTAGAAGTGATCAAGACTTCCAAAATATGAAGCAAGAATTCCTGCTCATGAAGGTGTAAAGAGCGAGTCAGTTTCTAACTAAGCTGCACGTCACTACCTCAAGGCTCGACAACTATGGACAATAGGAGCTTTAAATTACCAAATGCAAAAACGGTGCTAATGAGTTCTCAAGAAATACATCCAACTTTAAAGATGCACATGACCTTAGCCATCATGACCGCGGTATTTCTAAAGGTCATCAAGGAGCCTTATTGAAGTCCAAGGAGCTTATAACACATAATACAAGGCATAAGGATAACCCCCTCAAAGAACTAACAAGGCTATACACGTTCCTTATGAAAAGAGCGAGAAATTCGGGATAAGACTCCAAAATCAGTTTAATGACAACCTCAGAGGTAACTTACCTTCAACAAGTGCCATAAACCTTGACATTTTTAGTGCTCTTGTCCAATGAACGCCACTAAGAATTAGGATGCAACCCTATCAAGAATGCCACCAAAGCAGTAAAATAGGTGGATCTATACTAAATGAATAATGAACATGAAGATGAGGATATAGTTAGTGCAGATACAACGTGATAGGGGCACCTAGTTTGGTAGCTGTACCTGCTTGACTACATGTGAATAGGATTGATGGAACTGCATTGTGTGATACCTACACAGCTCAAGCCATTCAACCTATCAGAATCATCAACACCATTGAAGAAGTAGAACAACTTGTGATGTCATTCAAGAGCGTAGAACTATATACTAATAATACAACTAAGGATACATTGTAAGCTGAAGCTCTAAAGGGGTTTAAAGATTCAGTCCCTGAAGTTTTAAAAAATGAAGACCTGTTTGGAAAAAGTATTACAAAGGTTGAAGTGATGATTCAGAGGGTTTGCGTCTGGCTGTACTGGATACCAGAGCTTTGTTAATATTATGTCCTCCAAATTGAAAAGTTAACTGAACTTCATTTTAAAATAAACTTCAATGTCAAGTACTGGACAATTGTGCCAGATTTTACGCGCTTTAGGAGCATATTCAGCGTTGCCACTACCTTATGGGCGCATGGTTCTTACGGCTACAGCAGTGGTTCTGGACAACGACCACTAGGAATACTTAATTAGCACCCAGTTTCAACTTGATTTTGGTAATAGCAGTAACTTTATCACCAGTAGCGTGAGCATACTCAGCTACCAACTACAACTGGTGTTCAAGGATGAAAATGCCAAGTCACAAAAGCATAGTACATTATTTCGTGGTGACAAATAGAAAATCAATCCAATACATTATGACCTTATGGAGAAGGGCATTAAACAACTATCTGCCACTGTCAGCGCTGTAGAAGGCCCTTAATTAAGTGCTACTGAGACCATGGAGACCTGACCCTATAAAAACGATGAATGTTACTATCATCACTATGAAGATACCTTCAAACACAATACATGAAATTTATTTTTGCAATGGAATCAGAGAGCAGGAGCAAGAGAACTTCAGGGGTTCTTTAATACCAAGTACACCGGAAAATGTATCTAAATTTGTAGAACATCAATACCCAGCATATTCATGTAGAGAAGGGAAAAGTTATTGTCCAAGCCAGATTGACAATCTATGATGCCATTGAGTCAGTATATACTGCTGGAGATTTCTAAAAAGTTAAGATATGGGATGTGACTGACAATGAGCAGAAGAAATTGGAAGAGCTCCTGGAAGAGGCCAAAGATATTTTCAGCACTGGACAAAAAAATAGGCTAATCACTTAGAGGCTATATGTATGGACACCATATCTACTTTCCCTTTAAAATTTAACCAGTACCACCGTTTGTTAACCAAATATAATTTATTGCCAAAAAGTTATATCAGCTATTTGAAGTCAGTTTAATCAAACCTCTAAAGAGCCCGTGGGCTTCACCAGTACTGCACTGCACAGGATGGACTGAATAAACCATGTGGCTATGGACTACCACCAGAAAATGAAGTTACCAAGAAAGGCTCATACATGATACCTTGAATGACAATGTCCTGCAGCGCTTAGAAGAATCAATGTACTTCTCAGAGATGGATATGGCCAATGATTACTTTTAGATGAAGCTCTAGCCTTAAGATTAATAGAAGTGCGCCCAGATCAGCAGTCTGGGATTGTCTGAAACTACGAGGATGCCTCAGGGGCTTTGCAATTCCCTGAAATCTTCCAAGATAGACTAAACATTTGGGATCTTAAGATATCAAGTGCTCATCTATATAACGAATATAACATTGGTCAGTCACACTTGCCAAGGGCACCTCCAATACTTATGAGAAGTTTTTACCTGTCTATGAGAATCATAAACTGAAGCTAAATTGAAGAAAGTGCATTTTACTGAAGAAACAGCTCAAGTTCCTAGACATGAGTTTATCACAAAGGAATCAAGCATCATGAAAGTAAGATCAAAGCCATAGTAGCCATGAAACAACATTAAAGTATGTGCAAAATAAAAGTATTTCTTGGGATGGTAGGATACTATTGACGTTTCATCCAATATTTTTCAGACTTGGCTGCATCGCTCACCTACTTGTTAGCCAAGGAAACCAAGTTTGAACGGGGCATAGAGTAAGAGCAGTTTTTTAGCGCCAGTGATGCCCAACCCAAAAGGGGGCCGCCACGCATCTTTATTTTGCAAATAAGACAAACAAAGGGATTATCATAAATATTAAACTTCAAGTAGGCACCTTAGCTATCAGCCTAGGAAGCCATATCAGACGGCGAGGAAGCTTTGGGAAAGCTTTTGTCAAGCGCCCACTTTAGCTGGCAGACCATGCTGGACAACATCAGGGTAGGAGCATCAGCGACATGGGGCATAAGGAGGTATAGTTGTGGGTTTTCCTCGTTTATGAAGCCGGCGTTGTCCATTGCCTCAACATATTGAACAAATTAGTTCTCAGAAAAATTGGTGAGAGAAGGCACAAAAGTGAACGACATGATGTGCTGTCAGGTTTGGGGATAGTTGGAGCTAAAAAGAGAAGTTTTTGCCGCATCAATGCAAGTGCGGCTTGCACCAAAAGCAAGCTCCTCAATTTCATACTTTGCATTTTCCTCAAAATTATGGGAAAAATTTGGGATAGGAATACCCTCAACGAGGGGTTTCGTCGCCCCATGAAGATGCTGGCGAAGTAGTTTGTTAACAGAGGCAGCTGAGGCCTCAACTTCCATTTTACTTATACTTTATATATTGGAAAACCATTTTGAGGGCAAAAACGGATTGAAGATGCAAATTGAGGATCTACAAAGAACTCCTCCAAAGCAAAATCTGGATTCACATGGTATGGCCATTCATTCACATCAAACCATTCAAGAGCCTCAAATGGATTAGATTCAGCCAGCGCACGGCCAGCCACATGAATTGGAGCGGTGGCAGGAGCTGATTGGCCATGTGCTGTCAACCACAGCAGCTCAGCTGAAACTGGTCTAGCCATCAACTCAGGCTACTGTAATCTGCTCAAATTATTATTAATTATTTAAATTTTAGTTTTGATTGGGCGCCACTTTGGGAGCAGCACCAGATTTCCCAAGGTTAGGGCAGGAGGATTGAGCCTCACCCAAAAATAGGGGCGAATTGGCCACTAGCCTGACGCTGGAGGAAAGGTGATGGAAGTGGAAGAGGCAGAAACAGTGGGGCACTTGCGCTTCAAATGATCAAACTCAAAGCACAAGGGGCAAATAGCTTAGCCATTCTTGACGTGCTCCCAGAATGGTAATATCAGGTGGATATGATCACATTGCGGTGGGAATTATGAGGAGGAATTGCATTGAAAGGGACGGATCATTGCAAAGGCGTGAGGCCCTGCCAAATGATCGCCCCATTGAGAACCACAAATTGCAGCACGGGGTCTACGCCATAAATGGTCAAACCCTCTGTGAGCTCATGGCGGAGGCGTTTGGGGAAAAAGTGGGAGGGCAACCCGGAAAACTGGACCATCAAAGTGACTTCATCCAGGAGCTGGGTGCAAACAGTGGGTAGGGGAATTTAATTTATAAATTAAAGGCAGCTTGGCGGCTGCTGTTGCATCAGCTTCAGAGCAGAAGCTGATGTTGAAATACCCCTTAAAGGGGCGGAATCCAATAAAATCAGTGGGTTTGAAAACTTCTGTAGCCATCTCAATGCTGGCTGCACTCACGTATGGGAAGAGATTCCCATATTTGACCCAAAGGTAAAATACGCAAATTGATCCAAGGGAGCACCAAAGGGCTCAGAGCACCACCTGGGAGCCTTCAAGGTGATGGGCCAAGTCCTAAGGGGGAACATAACGCCTGGTAGCATTAGAGAGCTAGCGAAGCCATCACAGGCATGATTTTGTGGCAGCCAATATACTAGATGGTGGTGCACCACCACCCCAAGCTGGGGCAGCAGGCTTCAATGGCATCGACATTTATAAGTTTTTGCTCAATCAAGCTATTTTTGTATATTTCTATATAAATCCAAATTTAGCTTTGTTTTGGTTACCAAAGAAAAAGATATCTTGCATGAGCAGCCTTTAAATTGTTAAAAGCTAGAATGATAGAGTCACCATTCCTGCTACCAAGATTTCAACAAAACGTTTATCCTGTACATTGACACCAGTACATTTGCTCAAAAGTATACTTTCCCAATTCTATGATAAAATATATATACCACCCCATTGAGTACAAAACCAAGTTCTTTACAAGAGCTGAAAAAAACTACACTTTGACGGGAAAGAGAGTTCCTGGCGGTGATAAGAGCAGTGCAGCACACTTTACCCTACTATATGAAGTACACCTTAAAGTCATGAAGGATCATGCATCTCTCCACTGGCTGCACAACATGAAGGATTTAGAAGAGCGACTTTCCTAATGAACAGTAAGACTTTAAGGGTATGATTTCAAGATCATACACTGAGCAGGCAGCAAGCATCTCAACGCTGATGGACTTTCTCAATTACTTGTTTCTACAATAACATGAGAGCACTTGCCTGTATGTCTGATCAGATTACCAGGAGAGGTGGCTAGATGAATCCAATAAAGTGAATGCTGTACTTGGAATATGTATCAAAGATATTCGGCTTATTATTAGGAACCTTGAGTAGAAGATTAAGGAAAAATGGTACCCATACATCCGACATACTGATTAAATGTAATTTATAATGGAAGCTCATAAGCATGTTAGCCATGGATGGTTTCAGAAGACAGAGGCATACCTAAGAGACTATTTCTATTGAGAGTTAATTTAAGAAAAATCAAATTAAGACCTGGAACTCTGTGTACTTAGATAAGCTTCAGACCCCTAGAGAAGCGCATTGAGATTCATCTAATTTCACCAATGGTCTGTTCCACAATTTATCCACGATGTGATAGGTCCGTTGACTAGCATTTCAAGTGATTCCAGGTTTATCATTATGACAATCGACAATTTCATTAGATGGGTCAAAGCATCAGAAGTCAAGACCTACACTGCAGAATCAACTGCCAGATTCCTGTATAATCAATGAATAGCAAGGCGCGGAAGCCCTCAGATTTTACTATTAGATAAAAGCAAGAACTTTGTTTTTTACGTTATGAAAAAAGCTTAAGGATCTAGTTTTGCAAGACACCAATTTACCAATTTATAAACTCCATACTCCATTGGAAGTATAGAAATGTGAGCAGAACATGAGGAGAAATATTAATGAATTGTCTCTGAACTACAAGTCAAAGTGGGACCAGATGTTGCCATCCACGCTGCTAGCATACCACTTAACCATCACTAGGTGATTGGCATGTTTCTGTTTGAGGCCCTATATGGGCAAGAAGCTGTGCTACCCACCTTGGTGGCACCAGTCATCTACGCAGATTGCAGGGACCTACCACCTGGGAGTTATCAGCAAGAGGTAACCAATAAATTGCTTAAGATTCAGCTGGAAGCATCCAAGAACATTGAATCTACCTTTCCCAAGAAGAGAGTGAGTCAGATACGGACTAGGCTACTAAAATTTAGCATAGGAGACAAGGTGTTTTATACCATGTATGGGGACGCCATCCATAAAAGTTACAAGCCATATTGACTGTATATGCAACCATCCTGGTTAAAAGAAAATCTGATTATTCCATAAGAGTGATTAACCTGAAGTATTTACAGAGTACACGCTTGGCAACTTAGGTCCTTCCCCAAGTCTCGTCTTGTTAGGGGAAGTGTCATGAAACTCCTATGAGTACACTGGATAATAAATTCTTGCCCTCTAGAAGTAATTCTGAAAGTACAAAACTGCAATAGAATTACAAGATCAAGGTCAATAAAAGGATAAGTGAGATGAACCATCCTTTTATAAACAAAATCCTCAAAGCTTTTATAGTCAGTTGATATGACTTCACACGCAATAATTTTATACCTAACACCAAAGAGGTTTACAGCATGATGATGATAATGGCAACAACTATGAAATTTGACCCCCTTTATACCTTTGTTGGCAACATAGTTTACAAATATCCAATGATGAAGTAATTTACTTTAAAATTGTTAACGTTGAAGGAATGACCAAACAAATATCTGAACCAGGGAGCCCCAAATAAGCAACAAACCTTCCATCTGATATTTCTCAAAAGTCAATCATGCATAGAAAAGGTAAGTTTGACCTAGAAGATGAAGTTCATTGGAGCTGCGCCATTGTAAAAATCTCAACCTGATCAATATAGTACCAAACTCTGAGAAGAAGAAGCAAAAAACCAGAAGTGATATTACAACCCGTAAACCCAGAAGTGGGGATTGAGCAAGTGGCCACTAAATATCCTAGTTTAGGAATGTCCACCGCAAGAATGAGCTTTCATATACAAGCATCAAGTCAAATGGATGCCACCACCAAGGAAAAGATCAAGAAGAGAATAAAAAGAAGCTATTAAACCCCTCTATATTACTACCCCTATTCCTGTTTTATTATTTATTCCCATTTATTTTCTATCTTGAATTTAAACAAAGAGTAGATAAATACTCCATAACTTAATAAACAAACTTTTGCCGCGGAATCTTAATTTTTTCTTTGTTACTACTTATATTTGGGTTAAGGAAAGAGATCTCAATTAACCAGTCTTCAATATGAAAAAATGACACTCATGAGGAAGATATCTTGATTGCTGATAACACCAGGGGAGAGTTTATTCAAGGTTTCTGTTGATTCTTGTGCCAGAGGCTAACGTACTGAAGTTATGTAAAAGAGTCAACAAAAATATTACCAGCAGGGTGATGAGAAGTTCCAACCAACAATAAATGCTACATTAAGTAGCAAAAAATATATAATCAGTGAGAATTACCATGCCCCTTCAGAAGATCTCCTGGTGTCTAATCCTTGTTCAACAGAACCCTCACCAGAAAGCAGTACACTCAAGTTAAGAGAGAAAAGGGTAATATGAAGACATGGGATTAGCCTCATAATAGGAGAATCTATCATTGAGTTTGCCCAAAAGGTACTATCTCAATGCTCAAACTTAAGTTTTAGGGAATTGACTCACTTTTGATGATGCCATCACAGCTGCTTTATGTTTTATAACCATGCTTAATACTCGGTTGTACCTTATGGAGGTTAAGCACAATCTAACTTAGCTATTGCACCTTAAGGAAGCCAATATGGAGGTTCTACCAAATCTCTTTAAGTCTGGTTAATCTCCCATTCCGCACCTAAGGCTCAACCCCAAGATCAAGCTATACTATCCCAAACCTCCTACCTAGATAAGTACTGCATTTACTGCTAGAGCACCAATCATAATGTTGATAGCTGCTTCTGTCGCCCTCAGAATGATGAAGCAAAAATTTGGTCATCTTATGGCAAGAGACTCCCTCTGATGAAAAAAACCAAGTAACTAAATTGTCAGTTCCATGCCTAGTTCTTCCATATGTTATTTATTTACCGCCCCTGTGAATTTTCAGTGCCCACATTAATTTATGGAAATAAAACTAAAAGTTATTATACTTTTATATTGGGAAATCAAAACAATAAATTTATATAGTAAGATCCACTAGAAAAAGCCAGCCTTTATCTACTAGAACTTTTAGACAAGTTAAAACCCACTGAGTTTGATTTATTAAAACAATCATCAAGCCTCTCTACACTTTCCTTTTAGATGTCTTCTACCAGTTAATTTACAATCTGGATCCTCTGATGTATGAACAGAAGTGGTAGTTCATAAAGGTAAAGTTTTGGACAAAGTAGACATTGTTTCTCCAACTAATGTAATTTCTTCCCAATTTATTCAAAGAAGAGTCCTGATTTAATCTGCTAGGCTGAGTATAGAACTGAGGAGCTCAACCAACTAAGGACATTGGAGCTTACTAAGCTTTGACCTTAGGTTTGGGAAGCTTATGATCACTTCTCCAGTTATAGCCTGAGAAAATATTAGTTATGAGCTCTTTTCTAGTCCAATTAATAGAAAGTTTAACTTAATCATCAATTATAGAAATAATGTCTCTATGTTCTGGTATATTGAGTACTACTCTATTTGATCTCCCAATCAAAATAAATGGCTTTCAAGAAGCGGTTGTGTCTTATTGTTTATCTTCCCTCCAGCTGTCAAATGAGATATCAAAATCTAGGGCCAAAGCTAAACAGCCCTCAAAATTGTTGATGCTATGGACCAAATTTTACTCTATGTACCCCTATTCCTTTACTATATCTCTACGTTCTCTAGTTTTGGTAGCTTCTTAAGTGCAAACTAATATTTCTCATACTAATGGAAAGGAAAATTATGAACAAAATTAACTCTCATCCTAAGGAAGCTTGACCTGTTCCAGGAACTAGACCTTGCATATGAAGCCCATCTCTGTTTTTATTGTGTAACTTAACCAATCTAATACTTTAAATCTCATATAATGCTGCCATGACCAAATCAAAATCCGTCCTATTGAAGATAGTATGAATATAAACTGTTTCAGCTTTCTACAACTCTTAGATGATTGATTACCCTAACACAGTTCCCTCATAGAAAGTAAAAACTGAGGACACCCTTAATATGGACCAAATTCTAGATGTAGACACCCTTACATGAAGAATACAAAGATAAATTTTAAGGAACTTGCCTTTTATGTGGAAATGACTGGAGTCATCTATCAAGTGGGTACCTAGAATCACTATACTTTCAAAGCATAAGCTTATCAGTAGTCCAAAGTAGAGTAGGCTCAGGATACTTGTTGGGGATTCAACTGCAATGACCAAAATTACTCAAGATTGAAATTAGGTATCTTGGTCTAATGAGATTGAAAAATCCCCGTCAGAGATATCCAATTCTTGGATAGACCAACAATCAACTTTTTGCAGTTATCAGCCTCCTCTTAAGGATGAGGCTTAGGAATCTGATGGGGCAAAAAATCATATAAGAAGGTCAATCTCATCTAACAAGAACCTTATCAGATCTGAACATCACAAGTATAGCAATAATGAACTGCAATATTGGTCATCTAGTAAAGATATTACCTCAGGTGCAGCCCGAAAATCCTCACAAAGAACTACCAAATCAACCCCTGTAAATATCCCTCATTTTTAACTAATAAAGTACCACGATTTTTGTCTCACGTAGCTAAATTTTAGTCTATTCATACAAAATTCTGTATTTTAGATTGGAATCAATTATAGCAATTGAACTAATAACTTCATTGCACTTGTGTCTACCTTCGCTCTAGCCATAAAACTAATAATTTTGTAGCCTTTGTAACAACTGAATATTGTAATTTCTACTAAAATTCAAATATACTCATAAATTTTAAATTATTAGAATACAGACTACTTGTACCCTATAAAAACCCTTGAGACTCCCTTCTGCTATTAATCCTTAAAAAGGATGGAGGTCATCAGGTCATAATGGCCTATCGCCACCTAAATTTTATCACTTTTGAGATAGTTGCCCCATATTCATATAAATGACTCTTTACGTCCAATGTATTAATTAAAGAATTGTTTACAATGGATATCACCAGTAGCTACTGGCAGATTGACCTATCCCCTAGGATCAAGAAAAATGTGCCTTTATCTCTTTTGAAGGTCTTAACCTAAATAGATGCCTCAGGCGCTATGCAATGCCCCTACTACCTTTCAAAGTGCAAATACTAACCTATTAAAGGACTTATAACGATCCTGTGTGTTAGAACTACCTTAAGGCACAACAATCTTTTTGTAAATTTTTACTGTTCATATAGCTCACCTTAGGGATGCCTTCCATCTACAACAAAATTTTGTAAAACTAGAACTTAATTTATTTTGTTTCCTTCAGAGTGAAAAGGGATTTTCTGATTCATGATTTAAGTCAATAAGGAATCTCTCAGTGAATAACAAAGTTACAACCATCTCTTAAATACCACTGCCTATTTCACTTAGTGATATACATTTCTTTCTAGGAACGGTCAGTTACTAATAAAAATTCATTACTATCTATAAAGATACATCCAAACCTTTAGTCATTTGTTAAAGAAGTGAATTCATTTCCAGTGGGAAGAAGAAATAACAATGATCTTTGATATCAAACTTTGATATCACTCGTTCCCATTTTTATACTTTCACTAAAAAACCGTTATTTTACTGATGCTAGTAATATAGCTATAGGAACCATACTATACCAACATTATGTAAACTTAGTGGACCATCCCATTGCCTATTAAAAACTTGTAATCTAAAGCTGAATGCAAATATAATGTAACAAAACGTGAGTGCTTGGATGTCTTAATGACCTTCAAGCATTTCCAATATATTTATATATAGGCCCACCTAACTATAACTAATGATCATTAATCTTTGCGTTAGCTCCAGAAAATAAAAGATCTTGAGGGCTTCTGCCTCGTTGAGCTTTTAATCTCCAAAAATTACAATTTCTTTTTTATTTCTTCAAAAATTACTATTTCTTCAAAATCTATCTACCTGTCCCAATACATCAGAATATAGATTCAATGTCCAGATTATTTATTTTAAATCTAATTAAACCAGAGAAAGAAAATCGCCACAATTATCTAATTAAACCTTAAATTTGCAATTACAAGAATCTCTTAATACATATTATAAGAAAAAAGGTTTAAGAACATTCAAATCTGTGATACCCACTACTACAAGCTAGTGTCAGCCTAATGGCTACCATATATCTTTCCTTCTAAGAACTGATACCATCTTATATCACCTGCAAGTTGGTCATTGGGAATTATGAAAAACTTATTGACTGTTAAAGTCTCAAAGCTTCTGGTAAAATATGCTCACCACCATTCATAATGTATTAGAGTAAAAATTAGATGCAAAAGACAAGCTGGCCCTACACCTTTAGCCAACATCAAGTGGTTCCTCCTTCAAAACATATTCATATGCCCCCTTTAAGTTGGGATCACTTAGTACTAAAAACATCCTCATATGGTAAAATTGATGTTGTAGGCTATCTACCTTATGGTAATATTGATGTTTTAGGCTCTCTATTTAACATTTAATGGCCATAAATTTCTCAAGCTGTTCATGTATCACCATATGGACCATGGCCATATCCCTAAAAACATCTTCATATGGTAATATTAATGTTGTAGGCTCTCTACCTTTAACATTCTTAGTACTTTAAATTTTATTCAAGGTGGGACGACCTGAGGAAAATACCGCACCAATGAAGGGAATCATTGAAGATGGGAAAGGAGGATAAAGCCCAGAGAATCTCCATGTGCGGCCTATGATAGGCCAGGAACTCCATGGACCGCCTTTGCTATTTGCTATCTCAGTTTGGAGCATTGGTGCGCAAAATCAACACAGTCATAATTGTCCCCTACCCAAGGTTCATCTACCAGGCTCAAACTTGGGGAGACAGTGGGAGTGAGTTCATACTCTACCACTGGTATCCTTTCCTTCTACCTTTAACATTTAATGGCCATCAATTTCTCTTGCTGGCCATTGATGTCTCACCATATGGACCATGGCCATATCCATTTCTCATCTTCTGGCAAAGCTATAGCCTCATTTCAGTATAATTGTATCATCACCTGACATGGTTATCCTTACATGACTTTCTCAAACAAAGGACAGAACTATTAATCATCATTGGTGAAAATTTAGACAAATAATGGTACCACTCAGGTGTTTACCACCCCCTTATACCCTGTAATTAATCGGATATTAGATCGAGCTAATGCTACATTAATTTCAACCCTTTGGAAAATGACCTTTACCACCCTCCACAGTGGTAATGGGTGTAGTTACGCACACCTGTAACCACAAGCTAAGGTGGTTTGCTAAATGATATATTAGGTTAGAAACCTATTCTTGCAAGGACGAACTTTTCTATCCCTCCCCATATTATCATTATTTATTTCATGATATGAATGTAAAAAAATATTTGGGTGGTTGTCATGAGAGTTGTTTTCTTCTACTACCCAATTTTAAAAAAAGAACCTTTATATCAGCCACAATACTTTTCCAGTGCATCTTAACTACCCAAATTAATAAGCATCAAATCATTAAAGTGCCCCCTTCCATGCGTTGTATGGAAGGAATCCTCAATTGCCTTTATAGAGCAATATATGTTAGACCATGCCTTTGCCAAATCCCTGAAGTACCATGAAAGCTGTTGCTGATGAAAATTTCAGCTTCAGCCTCTGGCCTCTGATAACTTGTCAATTACCACCTTAGATTGGCAAATCAGTTTAAGAACATTAATGTCACACTACGTCCCACTAAAATCTAACAGCAAGGATAATAAGTCTCCTTTTAGCATCACTGGCCAGGTGGAAGAGACAACAAATTAGTCTTAAATTGATAAGGACCCTACAAGGACATGTGTAAAATAGGAAAAGAGCATTTAAAGTTGAGGTTACCCAAGGTACTGTGGTGAATAGTGTACATAGCTTATACTTACAGCCCTTTACCCCCTACGCCAAGATCTAGTATGGGCGATGTCAGTGTAACAGCTTATTATATAAATTTAATTACCTCTGATGGTGGGACTCAAACCTAATAAAGAAGCATCTGTTTCTGCTGTTGATGTTTGAACCCATCCAAAAATTGAACACCGTAGCTGTCAGGGTCCAAACCCAATCAAAAATATTGAGACCTCTACTTCAAAAAAATTTCTGCATGCTGCCTATATTTGATGATAATAGAAAAATTAAAGAACTTGTCTCATAAATAACTTATGAATTTCCCTCAAGTAACATGTACATCAACATCTATACATAACAAGGGGGTGGAAGGCGAGTCAGTAGGGCGTACAGCTACCAACCTGAAGGTTGCAGGTTTGATTCCTGCCCTTTGCACATTGATCGGCGTGCCAGCTGAAGGAAACTATTGGCGGTTAGTAGGTATAATAACACGAAAACCTTACCCATGACGTAACCAGAAAAATCTGAGTCCTAATCCGGAGGTGAAAAAACTTTCTATGACAGAGTTGACCCTGCTCAGGTTTCATGTTGATACTTTCTTTCTCTATTTCAGTAATGTCCGTCCCCCAGTCAGCTTGCCTCAAATAAATAAAATAAAACATCTAAACATAACAAACTTCAGATAGTAGATTATCAATATCCATACAAATTTTTTTATTGCTACTAATGTTTAGCTAAAATCAAAGTATTTGTAATCAGTTGCAATTATTCTCTTAATTGTATATATGTTAAAAACTCATACGCTGTGGTCTTTAGGTGCCTTGAACATTTTCTTGGACATCTAGAATTTAATCACCTCATCCCAAAAATTCTCATGCAATGTGGAGAGAGCAACATACAGATCCTTATCATCCCTAATTTGATTATAGATTAAGTAGCCAGACATCTCTTTTTATTTTATTTGATAATCTTTTGGCTAGGTTCCTCTGTACCACAAGGGGAAAGATATGTCCAAAGGGCAGCATAATGATAGCCAGGGTGAATGGGGATCAGTGCATACAGGCATTTAAGTACCTGTAGCATTTGGCAATTGCTGAACCTTGGCGTTAAGGAGTCATGCAAATGATCTTAACTTGGCAGTTCAAGCTTTCATCCAGGTAAGTGTTAAGTGAGAGATATTTGAAACAAGGCAATGAATGACTGAAATACCCTGGATTTCATGAAGTAGTTTTATAAAGGAGCTATGAATACCTCCACCACATTTACTAACTCATCACAGCACGTGAGGATCTTTGCATCCGGGGTTGCATCAGTAATGGCAACAGAAACTGCATGCCAGCTATATATTGCAAGCTGCAGGATCCAACATGGCTCCTAGCTACCACTTTAAATTTCAAGGTGACTACCCTTACCAACAATATGGCCAACTCCATGAGGGGTAGAACCGCAAATCAGGTAAGTTTGGGAGGATAGAGCTTACACAAAGAATCCAGATAGGAGAAGAAGCTAGCAAATGTAAAAGGCTCTTGCATAATAATGTAAGGGAAAGATCCTCAATGGCAGCTGAATTTTAGTCAACAATACCACTTAGGCACAAATGGCAATACTAAGCCAAATGATGCTACCTGCCAGGTTTTATTTTCCAATCAAGGTTTCCATTTTAATAAACATAAATTGGAAACCCCTAAGAAAAGAGAGGCGCTGCAGAGAGACATCTAAAAATTAAATAAAAAGATGTCAGAGAAAAAAGCCTTTATTGAATGTAAGAATAATCTTCAGGGTGAAAATCAAGTTAAAGAAGATATAATTTTTATAGATTTTTCAAAGTTGACAGGCCTAAATGTTGTCAAAGCATAAAATACTTGGAAGCGCGATAACAATTTAGATGTTCTTAGTTCCCTAATCACTTGTTAGTCAATATTTAGTTATTTTTATTTGGTCTCAATTTTGCTTCTTAACCCATTGCTTTTAGCCATTTCTGTGCTGTTGCGTTGGACCTTTTGCCTAGAAATATGGAATAGGATGTTACTTTCTGACTCTCTCCATTTGTTAGCTCATTAATGCACCACAACTGGAAATTACCACTGGTAATAAGTATTTAAAGATCTGTGCAGTTTCCCGCTTAAGCTTACCCCTTTATATTGGCCAGTGTCCTCACTGTGAGGGTACTAGCATATTTTTTTCCTGTTCACAGAACTTCTAAAACCATTCCTCCCCTACTGTTTAAATTTTCTATTTTCTTTTAAGCCTTTTTTTGAGCATCAAGTCATGCACTATGGTCAACATGCCCTTGCTAAGATGGCTGACCCCTATATTAATAGAAGGCTTTAGGGAAGTCATATTTCTGTTGCTTGTTTGTTTAGATGGTTCCATGGTTAATGTAAATTATCTTTAAAAGTGAATTTGGGAACTCCTGGTTTAACACTGTTGAAATATATTGACTAGATTTAAGACCACAACCCCAAATACTTCTACATTTAGTTATATACTCAAAGCTATAGGAACTAACTTCATTAGCCTATAAACATGTGTGACTGCTTTTATGTGCAGATATTGATTTCTGTAAATGAGAGACTGATTCTCAAAGAGATTATCATATTCAAAAAGCTTTATATTGTTGACACACCTAAATTACCTGGAGAATATCTATCTCCCAACTAACTGAATTGCCATAATTTAATATGTGTTAGATAAGAAAAAAAGGATCAATTAAATTATCAACTACATAAATAAAAAGTTGTTTGAGACCATATCAGCTTTTCCACAAGGAGAAAGCCAGAATTAAAAGTTTAGGTGCCAGGAGCAGTAGGGAATAATTGTCTTGAAGTTCTTCAGGAGGTACTAAAGAGAAAAATGGCTGTAGAGAGGCGATTGTGAGGCCTTTAATCTATGCAGGGTTTAGTTTGTTGGCAACTAAAAGGGTAACATTAATGAATATCATACCTAAGTGAAGAGACGTAAAATAAGTATAACTCAATGGGAAAATATCATCTTTATTAGTTAAATGTCTATATAATTTTAGGATGCCTTAATGACCTGTTGAAGATAGGGCGCCTGGGTCCTCCTCATTCAAGATAATCACTCCTCATCCAGTAAGGATTTCAAGCCAAAATCATCTCTGGAACATCTTCTGAATTGTTGTCTTCCCAATGATCAAGAGTTTTCCTGGTTGCAATACTTGATACCAGGACAAAGTTACATTAGGTGATACTTTTCAAACGTACAAAAAACCTTAACAATTTAAGGGCAGAGGCCTATTAGGTGACAATCCATCCAATTACTAAGGCTCAAATTTGAAGGAGGACAGTCAAAAGTTTGTTGGTCTAATCTCTAGAAGTTTTGTATTGTTCTATAGTGTGAGCACTGAGATTTCTCACCCTCTAAAAAATTTAGTTGCTAGATGATATAGGGGCACAATAACCTTGCATGTACATGGTTAACCACCATGCCTTGGATGACATTGGCAATAGAATACATAGAAAGAGCCCTATATAGTATGCAATAGAGCCCCAACCAGGAGGTGTCTGGTTTGTTAGTTCACCCAACCAGGGCGACGATGGTAAATCAGCACAAGATCTTCTTTATTAAACATAAAAAGAGCTGATCACATAGCATTAAAGTACATAGTCTTCTTATCATTTATTAAAACAATTCCTTGAGTGGCAAGTGCTTGTAGCTGGATTAATTTATTATATAGCGCCCTCATAGGTGGCTCAGCTTTCTTGGGAGCGGCAAATTACAATAAAGCTGGACATTACCGGTCAGTTGGGGCTCTCTTCCATATAGAGCCTGTAAAGGGGACATTATAATTATCTGGTGATAGATTTTTTTCAAGTCAATAAGGTAAACAAAAATTAATTAAGATATTTCATGGGATCTAAAGCGACCTTTTTATTAATAGAAATAAAAGTACTGCTTGCACGTTCTACTGCCAATTTTGTAGAAGGGTTATAGGGAGTAATGAAGTGCTGGTTAGTATTAAAATAATGAGGTTAGTTCTCAAACAACTTGGGGCGTAAAGTCTAACTTCTTTCCAAGAGGAAAACCATTGGGCACCTGTTTTGGGTGAAAACAGAGCTTAACAGAAATAAGGCGGTGGCCTTAGTGGTAGCAACAGAAATGGATATGGTCTCGATTCATTTGGTAAAGTGTCAATAATGAATATAACATAGCAATAAATGTGGAGGCCCTTGAGTAGGAGCCCTACAACGTCTAGCCTAATGACACTCAATGGTGAAGTAGAAGTTAGAAACTCATTATGATAGTGAGGGCTTGGCCAATCTTGGGTCCTGCACATTAAACAAGCGTCCAATATTTCCTATATAGTCTAAGCATTTGGTCTTAGTATCACTGTTTTCATGAGCCAATCAAATGATTTATTATCTGATCTATGGCATATTTTTGGATTCACTTTTGAGGATGACCTAGGTTTGATAGGAAGATCAAATGTAGGGTAGCCAGTTTCAAAAAGTAAAATGTACAGCATACCATACCGTATCTGTGTGCTTTTGAGTATTTATCATAATGTCTTCATGGTTTCCAGGGTTACCAATTCCCAACAGTCCAGTTAGACAATTAGATTGTACAGACGAGCTTCTTTGGGAACTTATACTTCCAAGATCAGCATCCTTGATAACCCATCCGCGTTTTAATGGGTCATGTTAGGACGGGTTACAATGGTAAGGTCATAACTTTGTAGTTGGAGAGCCCATCTGGTCAATTGACCGTTAGAATCCATCATTTGTTGAAGCCACTTTGGTGATTAATGGCTGGTTATGATATAAATGATTCTATGTAAGTAGGGCTAGTTTTCTTAACTTCAAGTAGTAAAGCCAAACACTCCAACTTGGTGACACTTTAGTTCCATTTGCCTTAGGTAAAGTTTTGCTAAAATAATTTAATGGGTAATCCACTTGATGCTCGCCTAGTTGGGCTAGGACAGCCTCCACGTCCACATCATTGGTGTTCATGAATAGTCTAAAGGGTTGAGCAAAATTTAGTGCACTAAAACAGGATGAGTAACTAGGGCCGTCCAAAGAAAATTGGAAGCATGATAATACTCTGGATTGATTTCAAAGGGACGTTCTTATGCAGTAAACAAATCAGACATTCAGCAATATTAGCAAATTGCGGAATATTCTTATAATCTCCCACCATACTAGGAACACCTGTATGTCCATAAGACTCCACGATGGTGTCATATTCTCTGCTGCAGAGACCCTGTTGGTAAAGGGTGATTCCTCACTTGATGACCTTATGCCTAAAAATTCTATTTTTGGCTTAAAGAATGAGCACTTGGGGGGCTTGAGCTTTAATAATGCACCCTGGGGTTAATTAAAACTGACAAAGGTGCTTTAAGCGGCTTTTGAAAGTTTTAGAAGTTAATATTATCAAGTTATACCAGAAAGCAAGTGGAAATCAAGTCGCCCAGGAGTCTATCAATTGCACGCTAGAATGAGTCAGGGGCATTACATAGCGCCTGCGGGATTCAGGTTGGTTCAAATAGCCCTTTGTTCACAATTAGGGCGCAATTGACTGAATTTTTGGGAGCTAATTTAATCTGCCAGCACTCAATGGCAATATCAATTGCTGAGAAATACTGGGCCCCAGATAGGAGCCCTAGAGAGTCATTAATTTGTGGGATTGTATAACTATCCTTCAGGGTCACTGCATTGAGCTTATAATAATCCCTAACGACTTGATAGCTCCCATATTTTTCCAAAAAGAAAAAGAGAAGAAGCCCAGGGACGTCCAGGGACTTTGAGAAATACTAAAAATCCTGATGTTAGCAACCTATTAAGCTTGGTGGTAACTTGTGCCACTTCAAGTTGTTTTTCCAATAAGGTTGTGAGTGTATAGTGGAACATTCCTGTCTCACATTGTGTACAACTCATCTCATTTTCATGAAATCACACGTGGACGCGAAAATAGATTAGGGTACATTTCCAAAAGCTCATCAACCTTTTTTCTTTGTTCTGCGATGAGTCTTTCTCCTATAGAAGTAATGGTTAGCACTACAGTGCAAGGATTTTCAAATCTAAAGTTACAAAGGCTTCAAAACCCACGGACACAGCATATAGCATCAACAGGTACTGAGAATAAGCATGCTATTGGAGTATAAGGGCCAATGGTGAAAGATTTTGGAGTTAATTTAGCCAGCAATATAGAGATTGAGCTTGCGTATGCAGGGTCAAGTTTACCCAAGAAAAGTTAGAACTTCTTGTTTAAAAGAGTTTTGGACTCTTGGATTTAAAAAATGCTTACAGGTGGAAAATTTTTTATAGATTTGGGTATCTACTATAACGTGATACCCTGTTTTGGACAATTAAAAGTCTGATGTATTAATAAGCCTGGGTTGGAAATGAATAATGTAAATATTGGCCAAAAATACCCAGATTGATTTCTGGTGGAACCGCTCAAATTGGGGTAACACTTTTACTAATACTACTAGGGCAATTAGCTCAAGTTTGGGTAGTCAAATTGCACTGACTATGCTGGACTCAGGGGAGTCCAATGGTGGTTCCTCCCTGACCCACTTCCAATTTAAATTAAGCACTTACGCCACGAACACCCCCTTTTATAGCCTTGGAGGGGGTCGCTCAAGGTGCAACTTTTCCGCCAAAGTGATTGGCTCAAATTTATGAAATCTTTGCCTCACGGACATGTCATATCTATTCTCAACCCTCCATCAGCTGTTCCGTCAAAGCGAGCTGAGATTTGAGAGCTCTGATAGGTTGAACGCCCAAATTCTCTAATTTGGATTTTATTAAACAATTTGAACTTTGAGCCTTGACATTTTAAATACTAATTATTGACTTATTAAGAGGGTTCTCTTTTTAACCTCTCACAATAACTAATAAAATATATAAAAACCAACCTATTTAGTATTTATTAGTGTTTTGTTATTTTCAATATAGTGGTGCAAAAATCCCTGAATTAAATTTTGAACTTTAGGTAAAAAAGGCTCCAGCGAGCATCTTAGACGCCTAAAATTCAACTTTCTGGAGAATCACTTTAGGCTCTACTGAATACACAGGAAACCCATAGTCTTTTAAACAATACATGAAGTGGTAGTCTTGTGTAAAGTTCTCATACATAGGTTTCAATTCAATTAATCTTCTTCTTTATCTCTAATCAACAGATGTGACCTTTATATGTTCTTTACTATACTTGGCCATTACAAACACCAGCGAAAAAGTACCAGGTAGGGTTAGGAATTCTTCTGCATAATGAATAATGGCTTTGTATTCCCAGAAAAATTAGGTACCTATCAGTAGCTCAAAGCTGGGGTTATCCAATGCTATAGCTAAGGTATTTAACGAAATCTTTCCAAACTTGAGGGGTTATTTTCCATTTTAAAAATTTAATGTTGCTTTGCCCAAAAAGGCTGACAGTAAAAACTTGAAGCTGTCTAAGACGCATAAAAAGTTTATATATTTATAAGGGTGCCAAGTCAACGCTTATATCCTATCAGCCATAGTATCCGTCCTATGGTGAGTATGAAAAATGGACTTATTGAAGTAAAGTCTAAAGCAAGTTTTAGAATTAGCAAATTACCTTTATTACAGTATATGAGTGGTTTTTAGATAACACTTATCAATATAATTCCTAAAGGAAAAGATTGATAAAGATAAATGGAAGGGGAAATCTGGAAGGGAGGCTCTTGTTCAGGCAATGCATTTCAGAAGGTATACTGCCTTTTTAGCATATTTTTTGTGGTAAAAATATAAGTTAAATGATAAGCTGTATGAGACTTGATATAAATTAGTTTGATTGTTGAGAAAATTCTTGATTCTTGAACTATTATGGGTTCATTTTAATTTACTGCCCCAAGTGCCACCTTGAGTAATTTTCAACTTTCCTTCTGATGATTCTTCATTTTGATTAAACAGGATTTCATCCAGAGTTATTTGAGGCTTAATTGATATGACAGACTTTTCCCTAGTATTGGTTTTGGCCTTACTGGCTACTGCTTTTCTGTGGAATTAATTAAAGTAGCTTCTTTATACCTTCGATCTGGGTCTAGGAATCAGTTCAGTTGAGGTAGTCAGATGTTCAATATTCTTCCCATCATGTCTGATATCCTGAAAACTAAAATTATCTCTTCAAGAATATTGACAGGGGAGTGGTAATGCAAGAATTAGCTATGTATGTTTTTGACAATTAATCCAGTTCCAAGAGACATGATTAAATGCTCATCTCCACGTTTATAAGTTATGACATATGGCCCATCCCAGATGGAATATAATTTTCCTCCTTAGGGCTATATATTTCTGATAGTATAGGACTAAGTTTAATATCTCAAAAGCGAAGAAAGGTTAAAGAGTTGCATTTACTGCTTGACCATCTCTTGAAACCATCTTGGCTATATTTATCATTGCCTCTGATTTAAGATGTGTAAAATTCAGGGCTAATCTTCTTAGCACTTTCTTAGGCTCAACGGTATTAACACTGGTAACTTACAAGCTAATAAAGCTGGTATTTAAGGTTCTCTTCCATATAAAGCCTTGAAAAGAAACACTTTTGTAATTTTGTGGAAACTTATCCTATAATACATCAACGCATTTGGTAGATATAGATCCCAGTGTAATGGATCAATAGTGGCCTTCTAGCATACTATTAAAACAAAGTTCCATTATTTCTTTCTACATTCCTATTAGTTGATGTATTGTAAGGCGCTGAGATTTGTTGTTGTGTTCCCATGCTCATAGCCAGGACCCTCACAACTCTTGAAGTAAAGTTCTTACTGTTATCACATAGCAGTAACTGCGGGGAGCTGTGCCTAGTAAATATGTTTCTTTATATAAAGTTAGCAGTAGCATTGGAAGTCTGCGCGGTAAAAGCGATTGCTTTGACCCACTTCATGAAATGATCAATTCTTAAAGGATGTATTGTTTACCTCCTGTGGATTCAGGTAATGGACCTATGACATCTAAACGATGTTATGAAATGGCTGCTAAGGGATCATAGGATTATACTTTTAATTGGACCTATGCAGTTTCTGCCTTTACAAGTGGTGCAAGCCTCAAAGACTTCCACTGCAGAGTCAGTATTCCTTCTTAATAGTAGCAATACTTGATCACGTGTAAGTTTACTGGCTCCTAGAATTCCTAAGGTATTGTGGGCTTCCATTATAAATGGTACCCGTTCCAAAGGTTGCTGTAAGGTGGCCAGATGATTTCAACTTTCTTGTATAGTATTCCGTCAAGAACCTTTATTATTTAAGCATGTCATTTTAGCATCTTCTGAACTGTTACATCTTTGTAATCCAAAAATCCTGGCTTCATGGATAGGTCATGTAATCGGTCATCTGCACTATTGTCTAGATGTAATAGGGCAATCAAGTCAGTCCATCTTCATTTATGTGCTTCACTCTTTCTCAATGGCTAATATCATGTTATAGTACAGAAGTTTGAGAGCCCAGCAAGCTAGCCATCCTGTCAGGTATTACATGTTTTGCAGTAACTTTATTTTAATTTAAATTTATTGTGAGGAAGGCTGACCATGGGATGGACACTTCCAAATTTGACCCAAAAGCGACAAAACTTAGTAACAGGGAAGGCACCCCAGAGAAGCGATGCTAACTCTTGTTGCCAGCGGGAACGCCAATTATGGGGAGGGGGAGGGAACGTGAGAAGGGGCCGTAGCCACAATTGAACACGTATGGAGGAAAGGGTCTGATTTAATGAACCAAACTGGGAACCAGGAGGAGACCAGCTGTCAGCAACGCGGTGGGAGGTATCCAAACATCCACGCCTGAAAGTGGTCCAACAAATGAGACCGGAATCTGTGGACAGCTTCTGGGAGGGTGGGGGTGGAGCCTGTGATGGCATCCAAGACAATCGTGTGGATAGTCCACATGGCGATTGCAACCACCAGAGCATGGAGGGAGGGTGGAAGGGGGGAGGCCATTGATAAAGCAAACATATCTCTTGACAGACTGAAGGGATTTGTTTGATCCTGGCCCAGCAGACGTTGAACTTCGCGCCATATCACTTTATAGGTAGGAAACTTCTCCAGGTGGTGGAACAGCGTTCCATACTGGCCACACACGACGCAGGATGATTGAAAAGTTTTAGAGCGCTCAGCTGTACGGTACACCCGCCTCAGGCAGCGCCACACATGGGAGTGGATTTGAGGCTGCAACAGAGGATGGTGAGCGTATTTCCAGATGGTTTTTTTTGGGTCTCAATGGAGTAAGGGATGTCCATCATGTCCAGGTAGTCCACCCTGGATAGGACATGGGGCTGTATGGGGATCACGCCATCTTGGATGGGTAGCCCCTGTACCTCTTGTGTGAACTGAGGAGAGGGGCGGCCTCTCTGGGCTGAGTGTCTGCTGATACGAATTCTTCACTCAGCGCTCCGCATGGAGAGGAGGATTAGTTTGTAGTGGGTTTTAGTCCGGTGAGGACCTGTGGCCAATGGGTGTGAAGCTAGGTATCTCATCAGGGAGTGAGGGTTCAATGGATTGTTAAGGCCCAAGGCGCGAGAGAAGTTGGAGCGGGCCATGCGGGACCAGTGTTGGGAGGGGAGCGTAGGGGCGGTGACAGCCGCAATCCAGGTGCCCAGGATCTTGGCAGCATGGGCTTTGAAGTCAAGCAGGCCCATGCCACCATGATGATGAGGGCCAAACATGACCTCTAGCCGTACTGGTGGAGGGCGGCCTGACCAAAGCCATCCTTGCAGCAGGGCATACAAGGATTTGAAAAAACTTGGGGAGAATGGGATGGCGTGGGCTCCAAACCAGACTTAGGAGAGGAGCATAGAGTTGGCTAAAACAACCCTGCCGGTAGGGGAAGTAGGGTGGGCTCTGAGGGAGGCGATGCGCTTTGTCACATTGTCTAGAATACAACTCTCCATTACTGCTGATGCATACCCGCCTCCCTCCACCCACATGCCCAGATGGCGGACCAGCCCTATGGTAGGGCGTGGCACGAAGGGGAGCACCAGTGGGGTGGTGTGGGGTGAGCTGGGAGGGCGAGCATGTGTGCGAGCAGATGGGCTGGGCTGGGCACTGGTCGCTGGGGCCCAGCAGGTTTGATACCGACCAAGGAGGATGATTTCAGTTTTGGAAGCGTTCAGTGCAGCATTACTTACCCGAAAATACTCCTGGATGAGAGATTCAAGTGCGCGTGCATCTTTTATACTAGACACCCCAACCACACAGTCATCTGAAAATGCCATCATCTTGACTGGGGCTTGGCCTGGCACATGGACCCCAGTGAGTTGGGCATTCACGTTTCGAAGTAGTGGGTCAAGGCTGAAGTTGTATAAGAGTGGGCTAAGGGGGTCCCCTTGTCGCAAGCCCCTTTGAGGGCGGACTACTTCCATTAGGAAGCCAGGGCCACGTACTGCCATTGTTGCAGATTCCGTGAGCAGCATCACCCAGTTGATGAAGTGAGGGGGTAAGCGGAATTGATGGAGGCAGGCCCTGAGGTATTCCCAGTTTACTCTATCATATGCCTTCTGTTGGTCCAAGAATGCCAGTGCCCCAGAGGCTGTGGACTGGCACGCGTTGGCCACCGAGTGCACATTGTCCCAAATCGACCTTCTGGGTATGAAACCAAATTGTTCTGGGTAGATGGTGGCAGATGCTACAATCCCTAAACGGTTAGCCATGATTTTTGTTAGTATTTTTTGTATCCATGATAGTAAAAAATTGGGGCGCCAGTTGGCTAAGTCTAGCTTATCCCCTTTCTTGAAGAGTGTGACCGTAAAGGCCTCATGTCCTCCTGGTAGGAGGCGCATTTCCAGAAGGCTCTGGTTAAGTGAGGCTTGCAGTAGTGGGGATATATATTTGAAGTGCTTTTTATACAATTCATGTGGAATGCCATGTGGGCCTGGGCATTTCCAGTTTGGTGCACCGTGGATGGCTGTCCATAAATTGTTTGGAGTAATCAAATTCATTATTTCCGGGTATTGGGAAATGGTGCAGATGTGGGTTTGGTCAAGAAAATCCGCCACTTCGGCCTACTGAATTGGATCAGATTGGTATAACTTGGAGTAATACTTTTGTGTTTTGATTGCCACTTCGGCTGGATTATCCATGATGGAATCATCCAAACTTTGCACCTGTGTGCAGGCCACGCTCTGGCATGGAGAAAAACTTTTTAAAAAAAAATATGTGGTGCACTTGTCACCCTCTGTAATGCATTTGGCCCTGTACTGAACACAAACTCGATGTTTGTGTTGCCTTTCAAGTGCGTTGAGGTGGGCGGATGCCTCCACCCCACTTCTGGCCCCATGCAGGGCTGTATCCTGTGGCTGGGATGTTGGACTCCAGGTGTGCCAACTCTGCCAGAGTGCGCGAGATGATGGCCGATGTGGCTCATGAGCATCAGGAGGAGAGGTGGTGAGAGTGGCAGATGGTATCCTCTTTGAAGGCTGCCCATGTGGAGATGGGGTCCGCGCAAAACAGTGTAACAAACTCTTTTGCCAAAGTTGCTGATTCCACCCAAGTAGAAAATCCTGGCGACGCAAGTTTGGGAGGGTGGAGTTTGCACCAACATGGGGCCTTAGTCACTGTGACAGGTAAGTGGTAGGTTATTAAGACCAGACAGTGGACGGAGAATTCAATTTTTGTTGTTTTGAAGTGGGAAATGTGGGGTTGGAGTTTCGCCGGCATAAGGATAAGGTCTATGCGGGTCATGGACCTTAATTGCCCGTTGTGGATGTGGGGTCACATCATGTTTTTGAGCAGCGGGCTCACCGCGGCAGTGCATCCATTAACCCAAGGGTGGCCTTTAGAACGTGAAGTTCTACGTGACCCTGGGGGGCGTGGGAGGAGGAAGGCTAATGGTCCGATATTGTGTTTAGCCAACAGTTAATATCGCTGATTACAAAAGGGTCTGGGGGTAATGAGAGGGATTTGATGATGAGAAAAATTCCTGACGTTCTTGTGCACAGGTTGGGGCATAGATGTTGATGATAGCATGTGCCACATCAGCCCACGAGAAAGTGACAATGAGGACTCAGCCATTGAGGAAGAAATCCAACAATAAAAATTTGAAAATTTTTTTTTCTGAACTAGCACCCCACAATGCTCTGACCAAAAGGATAGGGATGGGAGGAGCAGGTTTTCCAAGCATCCTCGGAACCTCATGGACAGTGGGACTCCTGGATGGCCAGGATATCCACGGGTAAATTTTTTTGTAAAAAACTCAGTTTCCTAGCCTGGGACGGCGAGGCCTTGAATCTGGCAATATACAACGTCTAAAGTGAAGGTTTCCCCCATTGCACCTTAGGTGTGAGGGGGTGGGCACCTGGGCCACTAGCCTCCTCTAGATCCCCACAGGACTTCATGGCAGCACAGGTGTTTGCAGCAATGCTATCGGTAGTTTTGTTGATTTTAGCAGAAAGGTTCGCGTTGGCTTTTGCCTTTGCTTTTTGTTTCCCCAACGTTGAACAAATTTTTTTTGTGGTGCAGATGAGTTCGGTGCACCAACAATCAGGTCAAAAAAAATTTTTCGGGTAGGTTGGACCCCAAGTCAGTTTTGACTGGAGCTTGGTTGCAAAGATCAGGTGAAATTGAGTCACCCATCAGATCCTCAGATTGGGTGGCCTAATCGGCATGGGCTTCCCAATCTGATTGGTTGATGGATTCCTGAGTTGCTTCCGCTGCAAAGGTTTCAATGTCCTCCTGGTGTTGGGAGTGTGGGATAGCGGTGGTGACTTTGGCCGCTTCCTTGGTCATGGCCCTGTGGGCTTTCTTGGCCTTCTTCCGCTCTTGCGGGGAAATAGGTTTTACCAGTAGGTAGCAACCTTGTGCTCCCCACGGGAAAGCCTCTTTGGTGCTTGCAGTTGGTTCATAGTGCGCCTCTCCACTGGCCATGGCCGCCGAGGGGTGCTCTTGGAATGTGATGCCCTCCTTGGTGGGGCATGTATGTGCCTTATGGCCAAACGTGTCACAGTGGATGCAGATGGGGGGCGCGCTGTCCACGGTTACCTGGAAAGGGTGGGTGGAATGCCCTTCAATATTGATATATGTGGAGTGCAGGATCTGGGTTAGGTCCTTCACGATCTCCTTGGTTGGGGTCAGAACTGCAATGGCTTTGCTGGTGCACAGGTGTGGCATCAGTGTAAAGCGTTGCATCTCAAAAGATTGTATTTCGCCATAAACGGTGAGACCATCTTTCAGGTGCTGCTCCAAAATGGCACGTTTTACTGTAGTAGGCAAAAAGTCAAACGTGAGGAAAATTTGGTTGGATTTTGTCCATCTGGTGCGTTTGTTTTGATGACCCATTGCCCTTCAGGAAGGTCAATCACTATGTGCACCGCAGCAGTTTCGTCTGCTGCCTCCTTGTTTTCAAAACTGAGGTCCAGCCAACCATGTGACATGGAGTGAGGTGCGATGTACACCATGGTTGGGAAAAAAGTGTGCACATCCCCACAAGATTTCCCATAGAGCTGTTTGTTGGATGTCCAGAAGCACACAGACTCCATATTCCACCGATGAGAGTGGTTGGGAGTGCGGCGTGTTGATACACTGGTTTAATTGCGCTTGCCAAGCGAGTATTTCTGGGGAAATAGTGACCACCAGTTTTTTATATTATTTTCTATTACGCCAGTTTCTCCGGGGCATTTTTAAACGTTTGAGGTCGCGGGCATACCACCTGCTCCTCTTACCTTACTTTCCCAACTGCTCCCTGACATGGGCGCAGACTAATCTCCTCTGTGAGATTATCAAACTAGAATCAGACTTGAATTGAATAAGTTGCAAAAGTGATTGCAACAAGAGAGAAAAGTTTTTTTCAGTCACTTTAAAGAAGCATGGTCTGTCATAACTGTAAAGTTTGTACTTTCAAGAAGATCCAGAAATGTTTCACCTCTAGGAGAACAGCTGAGCACTTTTCTTCATTTGTTATAAGTTCACTCTCTTTGAAAAGCTTTTTGCCGTTCTAAGACACCATGTGGTTGATGCCTTCATTATCCAAATAGAGAGAGGATGGTGCCTATGGGTAAGTCAGATGCATCAGTGAAAAGAGTAAATGACTTCCATTGTCATGATGTCATAAAATTGGTAGAATCTTCAATAAACTCTTCATTGACTCAAATGAAGTTTTTTGCTCTACACCCTCAAGTGAAAAGGGTTTTATGGAAAGCAGGTTGGCAAAGGCTCATCAAGTTGAGCAGAATTAAGGAATGATGGATGTTAATATTCCATCATTTCTAAAAATACCTAAATGTCTCAGAGGATCTTCAGCTCATGAAACTTAAAAAATCGCTTCAACCTTATTGTACAAGGGGTGATTTATTGTCACAAAATGGCGTGTCATAAAACTTTCAGTTACTGATGGAAGAAGATACATATTGCAGGTTTTAATTTGATTTGGTTCTTTTTCAGCCATTGGAAACTGACTTGAGATGGTCCAAATGATTGGCAAAGGTTTGGAATATATTGATATGTCATCTAGGATATGATCACACAGCTGAGTTCATGATCTTAAATGATGTGATCCATCGCACTTTAGAACAAGGCGAGAGCATTGAATAATTACTGAAGGATCCAGGTAGGTTGATATAGTTCTTCAATGCATTTCAACGCGCATTTTTCTTGGTATTCTGGTGATAGATCCATCTTCCAATAACCACTGGCAAGGTCCATCATGGAGAATTAATTTGAGCTGGAGAGTTGGGCCAAAGGATTATCAAATCATGGAATCAGATAGCTGTCCTTTTTAGCAAAGCTGTTTAGCTTCCTGTAATCCATCAATATTCTGTGACAACCATTCTCTATGAGTGAAAGTGGACCTGACCATGAAATCTAGGAAAAAAAAAGTAATCTGGCATTCATTAATTGCTTGAGCTCAGTAGTCATGTATTTCTCCTCTACCATAAATTTCCTATATGTCTTCAATTGGATAGGGGTTAGATCTCATATGTTGATACTATGTGTCCAATCCTTCATGAGACCATAGTCAACATTTGACATTGACAAAACATCTTGATGATCTCTAAGTAATTGGTACACTTTCTCAAGTTTTTCCTGATTTAGCTTATCAGAAATTTGGATTTGAGGGATATCACAAATAAATTTGTCACCAGTAGGCCAAATCAAGGTTGTACCATAAAATGTACCCTGTCAATACGATCAATGGGAAGTAATTGACCTTTTCCAACTTCTTACTGTTTTTGACCAAAATATCTTGCTTGTTTAGTTTCCAAGTAGTAGCTCAATAGGCCTCTGATAGGTGGACCACGGACTCCTGGAAAAACTCTTGGCTTAAACCTAATTACTCTATTGATACTAGTAATATGAAGCAAGCAGTTCAGGGCTGTACTCAGGGTAAGTTGGTAGTAACCACTCTTTGTTCTCCTGGTCTAATTTTTAACTCCTCAGTGGCACAAAATGGTATGCCTTTGCTTTATCTACTGAGTTTGGAAGCTTTTTGTGCTTTGTACAGAGGTAGAATATTGAAATGTAAAGCGGAAACATGTTACTTGACCAGAAAAGAGTAATCCCTCTTGCTGGAGTTTTTATTATACAATACTTTTTGAACTTTATAGTTGAGGAGTGATAGGTATTATCTTTTAGTATGGATAACTCTTTCATATTTGATCATAAACTGCATCCCAATAAGTATATCATACTGGATATTGCCCAGGGCAACTGCGTGCGCTGAGAAAACTAACTTGCCAACTAGAATTGGCAGTGATGAATAAGCACCTATCACCTTAGTATTGTTTAAAATGGCGGTGCTATATTATTGAGTGTATTTGAGGTCAGGGGAGAGATAATATTCTTGATAAGTCAGGATGAAACAACATTTATGGTGATCCCTTATCTAAGATACCCATAACAATGACCTTCTTAAAAACCATTTCCACTTTGGTAATGGTTCATCCAAACTTTGGTGGAAGGGCTAGCTCCTATTTGAGGCGGAACATTGAATTTTGCTTTTGAGCTATCTCAGGATACTTATTCTTGATCTAGGAGACTGTGAATGCTCTCATTGGGTCAGATCAACAGGGCACGGTGCTGATCAGCATCAATGGCTGTATCAATTATTTTCGGGGCATCCAATAACATGACTGAAGTAAGTGCCTTTGGGAATCTGGGCGCCGTCAATATTTTCAGCATTTAAGAGATATGGAATGGCAAGCTCAGCTGGTGAACCCAAGATATAATAACCTGTGTCCTCATAACCCTCTTCAGAGTTGTCACTTTATTCATTCTCAATACATTCAAGATGAGCAATTGCCAACGTTTCGCTTTCAGGCACTTTGTTTCAGTTGGCTTTAAAAGTACCTCTCCCTAAGCTGACGCTACTTTTCTCTGCCCGGCAAGGGGAGGTTCTTCTAAAACACATGTACTCATTATGATATTCTTCTTAAGTAGTTGAATCTTGGCTTCTCCTCCTTGTTAGGCTTCACTTCCTCCATGGTATACACTTTGGATTTTGTGAAGGCCTTTTGGGAGGTCTCAGGCTTGCGTGTATCAACTACATTGAGAAGGGCTTCTTTATTGTCCAACGTGGAGTTGAAGCTTTGCTTGACATATGTGACGTGTATAACTAAGCCAAGGTTACTACTTAATCCAGAAATGAAGGTGGCTACAGCATTGTCCAAAGTAAGCATCTTTGAGGTCATTAGCGTTTGGGCCTCTATATAAAAATGATAAGCAAATTTGGCCTAGGGTTTTAATTTGGCGTAACGCAAACTCTCAATAAGTCCTGTTTATTCATACTCAAGCTATGTTTAGACCTGAATTCTTTGAGGAGTGAAACCTTCAATTCTCTCCAGGTATGCAGGCGCCCATACTAAATACCTTAATACTCATGATCATACAGCTTAAAAAAGATGATATACGCTTGACCTTTTAATGATCAGGTGCAACTTCCATAATGCTTCATAGACGTAGAGGAAAGGCGTAATATTTCCTTCTCCAGGTGTAAACTTGTCTTTGAACGTAGGCATAAAAGTAGTAGCCTCCAATCCTGTAACATAGTGCCCTCTGGAAGCTTCAGTATTGTAATTTTGGTTTTTACGTCGCTCTGTTCAACCTTCCATTTGAGTCAATGTATTTGTTCCTGTAGATTTTAAGAATTTGCTTTATTTTCTCCAGGGTAAGTCTTGGCGTAACATCCAGAAGATTGATTCTTCTTTCAATATTGACTTTATCATTCTCCAAGTTCTTAATGCGAATGTCCAGATAGTGAATTTACTGGCAAGCAGATGAGTGGTAAGTTCACAAAGGCTTATTCCTAATTACAATACTCCAATGCGGCGATTCAAGTCCTCCTTCATCTCTTTGCTTTTTTCTCTGAGGAGGCTTATCAGTCTTGGCTTTAAGCTCTTCTGTTAGAGTATTCTAGTATTTCTCAGCTTCGTTAATACAATGGTAGATTTAGTTAATGTCCTCTAGGATGGGGTATTTGACTCTTATGTTTTTATTCAATTTTTTAAGTCGATTGGTATTGGAAATAGTAGACGCCTGAGTCACATGTTTGCTAGACACTGATTAACATGTGCTACTTGAGAAAGGTTATTTTGTGACACTGATGAAGTATCAGAGGTTCAATGGGCCTAAAGTCATCAATTCTTTGTAGGACTTGCTCTAGCTGAGCCTTAAGAAGGGAGATCTGTTCTTCTTTCTGTTGAAGGCTAGTAGAATATTAGCTGCCATATTTTGACATGGGCTTTAATGTAGTGTCTTTGGAGCTCTTTGGCAAAGAAGTCAAGTAGTCACTTGGTATTTTTGTTTTATTTAAAAGATTTACTTTTGAAGAGAAGCTTCAAAACTTCCTCCACATATTTTTATATAGCTAGAATCAATAGTCCCCATTTTTTAAGGAGCTGAATAATGTAGGAACAGTTTGCTTCAACCAAACGGCAGATGTCTCCTATACGTTGTAATGCTAACTTTTATACCTGCTCGTAGGACACCATAAGGCCCTTTGGGTGATGAATAATGGTGCATTTCACATTATGAATTTTTAGTAATTGCTTGATATGATAAAAAGTGTAGGGTATACAAATCTCATAATATAGCGTGATTGATCTGCACTTGATTCATGATCCTCTTGGAAAGTACTGGACTCATATAGGTTCATGATAGTCCTGTCCATGGCGGATGCCCTTTCACGGCTGTCTCTTTCTCCTGGGTTAATGACTTCATAAAGTAACTCTAAGACTCCTTTGTTGGAAATTCAGTTTAGATGATGAAATTTAGGAATCTATATTTGATTTTCTTGAGCTTTATTAAGTGTGACAATGGGTGGACTTCCCATTCATTCATTTTCTTCAGTCCTGTTGTGCACCCAGTGGGTTATACTATCAATTGGATCATTTTCCATGGTGAAATAAATTAGTTGAAGATATTGTTAATAATCAGTTGATCCCTTGCAGTGAGCACTAGTGTTGAATTTTCGGTTGACTTCAGATGTCTGGTTCTTCTTCTGTGGTATGGTGGAGTTTTGAACATCTATTGTATGGTGACAATAAACCAGATGGTGACTATAGCTCAAGATATAACTTATTGGTAATAGCACTTAAAAGTCATATTCTTCTGTTGTTACTTGGATAATGGCACGCTGCCCTGATCTTACTGATCCCAAGTAAATCCTCAACTTAATACAACGTGAAGTATTAAATACAAGAAAGCTTATAGATTAAACTATGAACTTGTGGTAATAGTTGATTGCTCTTTATTATTATCAACTTGGAGATAAATTATAGGGTTCAATGTTCACCACATCTTACCCATGATGTATCAATTTCAATGGCACTTGGCCAGAGGAACATGTAAAATGTTCATTTGAGGGTCTACAATCCTTTAACTCAGGGCATCTCGTATGGCCTCAAGGTCAGTGTAAATTTCATCAATATTCTCAAGACAGCATCTCAGACGCATCTGCAAATAGCTGAACTTATTTGTTCTCATGCAATTGGCAGCACATAACAAGGCGATTCATACCACTAATTAGTAATTAATTTGATCAAAAACTCAATCAATATTTAAAACTAATTTTAACATAGACCAACAAAGCCCATGTGCCCGAGTCATTAAGTTGACACTTATTGTTAAGTCTGACCTAATCAACAAATCCCTCAAGCACATGTCATCATAGTTGAATATTATTAAGTGAAATTGCTAGGCCACGGATCCCAAGATTAGCATAAGCTTAGGATATCCCTAATCCATAATCACTGATATCTGATATGATCCATAATAAATTAAGCATGATAATATTATTATGTCCCTATTGAATATCTGACAATTAGGTCCAGTCAACTACTTAACAAATAGCCTGTTGAGTTTCCATTTTTGAGCTCGATGGTGCTATGCTCAAAAATCCCAACAGTCAATACTTGAGGCCTTATATGACGCATGACAATTATATTAATTATTTTAAAGGTTGCCAAGCCACCGCTTATGTCCTATCAGCAAGAGTAGCCGCCCTATAGTAATTATGACAAAAGGAATTATTGAAGTCAAGTAATAAAACAAATTATAGAATTGACAAAGTACCTTTATTATTTTATAATAAGGTTTTAAATGTCATACTTAACGATATAATTACCAAAATAAAAAATATTGATAAAGATATATGGAAGGGGAAGTCTAGAAGGGAGGCTCTTTGGTCAGGCGATAAAAACAGAAGGTATACTGCCTTTGTAGCATATTTTTTGATATGGCAAAATTTAAGTTAAATGGCAAGCTGTATGAGATTTGGTATCACTTAGTTTAATTGTTATGGAATTCTTGATTCTTACCCTTTTGTGGGTTTATCATAATTTACTGCCTTGAGTGCCACCTTGAGTAATTGTCAACTTTTCTTCTGATGATTCTTCATTTTGATTAGGCAGAATTTCATCTTATGATATATGAGGCGCAAATTGATCTGACAGACTTTCCCTAGTATCAGTTTTGGCCTTTCCAAATACCTAATTTTCTGTAAAAAAATTGGGGTAGTTTCTTTAATCCCTTCTCATGTCTAGCGTTGATTTGGTTGAGGAATCAAATTGTTGATGTTCTTCCCATGATGTCTGATATCCTGATATTTTACAAGGGGGAGCACAGATTAGACTCCAATGGAATTGGTGCACTGAGTCTCTCCAGTGCCATATTCAAATATATGTGGCAGTTCAGGCGCAAGTTTATCTTATTCATTAATTTGTAAAGAATGACGTTCATTGGAGACCCACTGTCAATTATGGTGATACAGGAAACAGATGGAACTTGACTGAAACCCAACTAACCAGACCATTAATTTTGGTTCTGAGGTGAGAAATATGGGCGACTTATTGTTGGACATTTGCCCTCCAGGATACAGGATAAGAATGTTTTGGGGCAGAATCGGTCAGAAAGTGATAATGTTGGACATTTAAAAGTCTATGGTACTGAAGATATCAATTTTAATGTTAATAACAATTTCCTCAGCCAAAATACCCTGGCCAATTCTTGGTTAACCTCGCGAAATGGGGCAACACTATCACAAATACTAGATGGTCAGGTAGCTCAAAGTCAGGAAATCAGATTCCTCTGACCTCATGGCCTATTCTGGGGCATCCATCAAAGGGTTCTCATTAGCTACATCTAGTTTAATTCAAGAACCTACGCTGGGACCACCCCCCTTTATAGGCTTGGCAGGGGTCCCTCAAGGTGCAATATTTTTAGTAAAGGGGATTGGCTACAATATTAAGTCATTATCCCACAGGTATGGCTTGCTTCAAAATAATCCCCCATTCATTGTTCAGCCTAAGTAAAGTGAGTTTTTTAAGCTTTGGTAGGCTAGAATCACATATTACTAAGTTTGGAAATTCCTAAGACATACAAACGTCAAGCCTCAACGTTTTAAATACCTTTATCAATTTATTAAAAGGTTACTCTTTTTACCCCCGCGTGACACTCAATAAAAAACTATAAAAATTAACCCTTTTTCATATTTATTTCTTTCAATTATTTTCATAAAAGTGATTAGAGAAGCCTCTCACATTTATTGTTGGATTTAAGGCACAAAGCACCAGCGAGCCTCTTTCTAAGCCAAAAATTTAACAAGTGTTGCTCACTACATGTGGTACCTGTAAACTACAAAAACCACTAAAACGATGGAAATAAACCCTCAGCTAGTCTTTATTGAACTCCAGCTAGCTAGTGCTCTGTCTCACCTTAAACGGCTTGAGCAGCACTTACTAAAATGCCTTACTATAAGAAAACACCCTCTGCGAGACAAGTTCATACCTGGTGAGGGCAGTATTGCCTCCTTACTTTTATACTAATCTGCTATGGAAGGGGCAACTGGCTGAAAAAATTACAGTACATTCTTCCTTGCTTAAATCAGATAGCACAAGAAGAATTTCCCTACCATGGTCAATCTCAGTACATGGGCAGAGGTTAAGCAAGTGCTGCTAGATGAATTTGGTTCTAAACTTAGTTTGCAGCGACAAAAATAGGCCTTTATGTGCCTTAAAATGCAAGAGGAAGAATTGATCATCTTTTTTATTGAGTGCTTTTATTATAAGCACAACCTTTGTTGCTTGCCTAAATGCTCCCTCTTAATGATGCAATTGTAGCTATCTTGGCTGGCTTGGCATTTCATCCCTCCTTGGCAATGAATCTCTCTTCTGTAAAGTGCACGTTGAAAACTGTATGGGATATCAAGGAGGCTTTATTATCAGTTGAAGATATTTATGAGCTTGATCCTACACAAGGAGCTACGAGACAAGCTTCTACGCCGCCCAATTTAGCATCTACTTGTCAGACATTTGACCCCACGGCTGAAAAATAAGAATGTTTTTGGTTGAATTCAGCTGAAAAGGGGAAATGTTGGCCATTTAC
>JAKSZP010013489.1:0-95378 GCA_022478985.1 Massospora cicadina
GTTAGAATTATCTTTAGGCCCAACGCTTTAGCTGGTATTTCCGATAATACTGAATATTGCACTCTTAGGGATTTGTTCCCCAAATCCTGTCCACTTGATCTTTGTTAAGATCCTCTGATGACAGTCCCGTTGGCCCAACACACAGTTAGCAGCAATCCCTTAGCTGTGGTTCCCTTCATCTCTAGATCCCCGCTTAGATCTCTACTCTTCTTTGAGAGTCTACCAATTATTGCCTTCTGCAATAATATCCTTGAGATGGAATCTTCACGCTAGATGCTGATAGTCTAACTATTACCAAATCTACAGTCAAACTAATAAGGTTCTTTATTAGTTCTTTCCTGACTTTAACTTGTGTCAATCAGTGAGTATTTTCCAGTGTATTACTGTTTTCTACTTGAGTGTTTTTTTCCTTTTTATTATAGTGATTTCTAGGAAATTTATAGGGGATTCAGCTGTCTAACCCTCAGTTGACACCTCTTCAATGAAATGGCAGCCATTACCATTGAATCACCCTTCCTCATCTTGACAGCGATGGTCTTCCCCACCCTGACTAGGATTCCAACATTAGACATCCTCAAGACCTCAAACGAAAGAGTCAGAAACATATCCTTAACGTTTTCCTCTCAATCCAAGCAAATCATCCATAATTTGCTAACAACCAATCAATTTTCTAGTTGCAGGTGACATCACTCACCTTGCAACTCATTAAACATTCCCAATCAGTTGGTGATGAAACCTGACTGATCCCAATCGGTACACCTGATAGTTAGTTACTATCAGATGCCCTTATTTTGTCAGCCACTCTGCCCAATGAGATATTAGGTATTCATTCAGATCAATCCCTGACAGATACGACCAGATAAATATCCTAGAATCCCCCAAACGTAGTTCCTCCAAAATTTGGGTCAACTGATTTCCAATTCACTTTGCCTTAGGGAATTATTCCTCTAGCGATACCAGGTAATCTAGCAGGCTGGTAATATGGGCAAAAATCCCAACACCTGCCCTGTTTTGAAGAAGGCAATCTCTATCACATATATCTTGGTGCTGATAACACCAAGGGAGGGTTGTAAAGTTTCCCGTTGAGTCCTGAGGGCCAACGCATGCAAAGATTTCTAAGAGTGTCAAGTAGTTTGCCATGGGCATGGGCAGTTTGTATAAGCAATCAATGCTACAAGGGGTGGCATCAAAGGAGGATCTGTTTAGCAAGAGCGATTGTGATGTTAGCAAAGGTTGTCTGGTGCCTAATCTGCGCTGAGTAGACCCTTGAGTAGTGAGTCAGCCTCTAAAGTAAAACGAGCTGAGGTTGGCGTGTTGACTTTAGTGCTCACAACAGTAATGGTACCATCAGGCCCTAGTGATGATCACAAAAGTTCTTCTGCAAAAGCCAATAATGAAGAAGATAAGGAAATATATCACCGAGAGGATCCCTTAACCTCATGGTGATGGAGGAAGATACACTCTGTACTAGCTCCATACCCTGGAATCCTAATTTCACGATCTAGACACTGATATTGAGAAATTCAATGAGACTGATAAAAGATTCTGAATTGCCTTACATCTAATGTGAGTGGAACATCAAGCGAAGTTAAATTGGAAGCTACACTTAAGAACTTCTAGTATAGACTTGTATTTCCTTAAAAAAGAGAATGGCGAAACTATCAACATTCTATATGAATATGGAGAGCACTTGGAAAAGAAGTTCAATATGCTGTTTGCAATGGATAAGAGTATAAAAGATCTGAAGGCGCATACTCATACTATACCAAAGCCAACCTTTACTATACTTATAACTCAACTGAAGGCACCTATTTAAACCTAAAGGAATGTACCAGAACTGGTCAGAACTTGTACTAAACTGACCATGATGCACGCCGATCCTGTTGAAAAGGATCCTAAATATAAACTGTACTTAAAAACTATGTATACACCTGGCGAGTGGACAATTGCAGGTTTCCTTCAGATGTATGAAAAATAGCATGGATAGTACTATTGATTCCAGAAGGCTTTCCACATACAAGGATGCATGAACTATGATGCTCAGAAATCCTCAGCATGAGCTTGATAGCTGGATTATATTAGATTGAAGTAAAGAACATCTTACTACTGAGTGCAGTAGTAAACAGGTTGTCTAAAATATGAAACAAGAGTTCCTATTGATGAAGATGGGCAAAACTAGTCTGTTGCAATTACACTTCTCTCTACTACCTTAAGGCTCAGAAGTTTATAGAACGCAGGAACAATGGATCTGCCTACCGCCAAAGATGTTTTACTAAGCTCCCTGGAGATGCATCCAAATCTGAAGATGCACATGACTTGGGTGGTCAAGAGCGCAACATCCTTTAAAGCACTCAAAGAGGCGCTGCTTGACATCCAATGGATATTAAAATCCGCTTACAAAGCCATGGTACCTACTCCGCCCCTCAATGAGTCAATAAGGCTGTTTATGCGCCTGTGATAAGGGTGAAAAGCTAAAAGAGAAGAGAAAAAACCGCCTAAATGTTTGCCAAGTTGAGAGTTTAAGTGCCACAAGTGCTATCAACATATGCACTTTTAGCAATTCTGTTTGTTAGTTACTTCCAAAACAAAGGAACTAACCATTAAAGAGAATAGACCCAACACCATAAACTGGGTGGTTCTCCGCACTGAGGGTGAGGACGACAATATGGATGAGGAATTAGCTAGTGAATGTTACCAAGTGTTAGGAGCACCTGGCCGGTGCCTGTGCCAGATAGATTGAGAGTTCACAGTACTGATAAATTTGCATTGAGCGATACCTATTTAGCACATTTAAACAAACTTATCCATGTGATCAATTCCATTAAAAAGGATAGCAGTTGTTCTCTGTCATGTTTACATGACTTAATAGAAGGCACCAACAGCAGGGCAAGGCTGGGTGTCATGAGGTCCAGAAGGTGAAACTTCAGCCCTTCTTGATCTCAATCACACCTTGTATCAACGCTGGGTACAGGCTAGGTATGCCCAGGTTGAAACAAGTGAGGTGCCTAAAGCCCAACCTCTGTTTCAATCCTAGAGCTAAAACAAATGAGTTGTGAACTAAACAATGATGGGTCAATTTGGTTAATCAGGGAATGGGGGTTCAAAACCTGTTCCATTTATGAAATTGTGTGCTCAGGTCAGGTTCAACTTCAGTTGATTACTTGAGTAAGGTTGATTTTGAGCTGTGACCCTTTCAGATGGAAGCATGTCTTATTGGTGCACCAAGGCTTGGTACCACTTCCACCAATCCAAAATTCCCCCGAGTTGGCTTAAGTATCTTTGGCCAAGACCAATGTTTCTTGTTATTCATCTTTCCAATAAACCCCATAGTCTTTTTTCGTTTTTTATATGTTAACTTGGGTGCACCTGTGCACAGACCTCTTTGGTGAGGCCTTGTAACGTGTTAGCCAATTTATTTTCTTTAAAATTATCACAGCCTCAGGTACACCGCTGGTCCTACCAGGTTCCCTCCAAATCTGGTCACCAGTGCACTTTCTTCCTGTACCAAACTCAGTCAGAAATACCTCTCTGTGACATGGTCAAGTTCTAAAGATTGCTAGAGTTGCAATTATGTTCACAATGCTCAAAACCCTTTCCCTATGTCTTCTTAGCTTCAGCTCCCTCTGCTGAGCTATTTTTATGTTCACTTTGATGATGAGTTCCCTTGTTTTGGTCTAGTGCTTCGTGCACCACCAAGCGGGAACTGATGAGTTATAGATACTCTCCCTACATTAGATGACCAACCTCTTGATTTTATGAGCAAAAAATTATTCTGTGTGGGACTTTTGCAAAGTGCACACGGTGTGTGCCAGCTGGTGGCCACAGCCATAGTAGGGCTCACCACTGTTTTTGCATTTTGCTGATGGATGGAGCATTTGATGTTATTTTTGCCACCACCAACTGGAAAGTACTTACCCTTATTGCCCGTACCTGGTGGATATGGACGCCTTGAAATCCAAGAGTCATGTTTCTTTGATTTTCCGCCAAATTGTATAAAATTGATGCAAAAAAATAATTTTTTTTCTTGGCACCACAATTGAACGGTGCAGGTGGGTTCATTGACAAAGGGCCTGGTGGTGTTGTCCTTGGATAAAGCTGTACAGCCCATTGTCAAAATGGGTATATGGTCATTTGCAGCCAAAAAAACGTTTTTGATGACGTTTCCATATACACTACTGAGCCATGTCTTTTCCCATAAGGCTCAGATATGGACCCTTTTAAAGTGTATCAGATCACCCCAGAACACTCACGCTTGAAAACAACAATGATCTGCGGAACTCAGGAGTGGAGAAAGTTTTACAACTACAATAAGAAACGCTTATGCAGTTGCTGAAGATATGGTGGGGTATGAGGCCTCAGTAGTAAGTGTGGCCAAATATCCTCTCCATTCTTTGATGCAGATACATATCCTGGGGGAACGTTAGACCCTGAAGAAGAGTTTGGTGGTGAAGTGTTGGCGTTTTCTGCTATAAATAAAGACCATTTGGATTATTTTGACATAATAATGTATTTTAGCTGGACATGATTCCACACTTTCTGTTATCATCACGCTGTTACATCATCATCACGCTGTTAACATGATAATGACTTTTAGCTGGACATCATTTGAAACTTTTGGGTAACTCGTGATGCTGTAACGTCATCATTACTATTGGACTTTTAAAATTAACCAAAAACTACAAACCGCTTATTAAAACCTATAAAGCTATTAAATTAAATGAATAAAACCAAAATGCTCATCCAAAATTATAAGCAATTGCCAATAGAATCTTATACTTTTTGACATGATAATGTCTTTTAGCTGGACATCATTTAAAACTTCCAGTTATCCATGATAATGTTTGTTATATAGTAAATATTTAAAATGATAATAATTTGTTATATAGTAAATATATTTGTTATATAATAAATATTAGTTTAGTTAGAAAACATGATAATATTTGCGCAAAAGAAACAATCAGTAAGTCAGTAACCATAATAATGTTGCATTTAGCTGGCGGCTGAAAGACATTATCATGCTCTTAAGCTTTTACCATTTGGTAAACAGTACATCCATTTTTATTTCTGCTACCCTTTCATCCCCTTTAGGGAAAATCAGCACTACTATTTTGGTGGATACTGGAGCCTCTGATATTTTTATGGCCTAAGACCTTGCTGAAGACATTGAGCTGAGTTACTTTCCAGGTGGTATAATTAAAAGAGGAGCTTCTCAAGGTATTCCCATGCTAAAAATCATGGGGTTAGTGGACTATCATTTTGGCACCTATCATTTGTCCAACCACTTTCAAGTTATTAAAAATCTCTTGTACCCCATCATTTTTGGGTGTAGAGTGGTGGCAAAAGTTTGACGTCAGGACTAACCAGAAAGAAAATACCCTATCCTTAACTTTGAAGAATGGTCGTGATTTGGTAGTTCTTTTGGCTGAAGCCAACTTTCAGGGAAACGTGCCCCACTGGCCCAATATTTACACTCTCAGTCTTACCCCATTGTGAAACCCTCTGTGAATGTTCCTCTACCTTCCTTTTTGGAGGGGTTAGAATCTTCTTTTGATGTGGCTTCATCTATTACACTACCAGATCATTCAGAGTTTAATTGAAAGTTTAAGCTCACTGTTGATTTGGTGCATATATCTTCCCCAATTTATCCATTAATGGTATGGGAGGAGGCGGCCTTAGCTGTGTGGGTTAAGAAGCAGTTATCTAAAGGTGCAAATGTTTCAGTGAACTTCCCATGTATGGTCCACACTTTTCTTTGTATTGAAGGCCAATGGTACCTTATGTCTATGTGTAGACTATGGGATCTCAACAACGTCACCATACCAGACTTACATCACATCCCTTTGAACTCTCAGATTGCACACTATGTGGAGAGGCGATAGTTTTCTCTAAGATGGATTGTTTAACCGCGTTCAATAAGATTTGTACTAAGAAGGGCCAGGAGTGGTTGACCGCATTCTATACCAGAAAAGGAATCTTTTAATTTTGGGTTATGCCCTTTGGTATTAAAATGTCCCTGATATCTTTCAATGTCATATTGATGCGGCTTTGGGGGACTTGCTGGGGGTATGTGCAGTAGCTTGCATGGATGATATTTTAGTATTCTTTCCTGACAATGAGTCCCATGCAGTACACCCTCAGCAGGTGGTGGAGAGTATGAGGGCTGCCAATCTATGCTGAAAATTAGTAATTGTGAGTTCTTTATGTCCCAGGTCACCTTTCTGGTCAATGTCATGTTTGACAAAGGACACATGATAACTCCAGACAAGGAGAAGGCAATTTGAGAGTGGCCTACTCCGTCTTCAGTTAAGGAATTGAGAAGCTTTTTGGGGATGTGTATGTTCCTTAAGAAGTTTACACCAAACCTTTCTGAAGTTGTGGCGCCTTTGTATAAGGCGAGTGGGATGAAAGTACTTCAGTGTTCCCCCGTTTTTAAGGATGACTTCCAAGCAGTAAAGTGTACGTTGCTGTCCACTTCCATTCTTTGCCATGTCGACCCCAATAAAGGTTTTATCATTGCTTCAGATGCCTCCAATTTTGCCATAGTGGCAGCCCTATTACAAGTAGGCGGAGATGGATTAGAGCATCTGGTGGGATATTTTTTTCTAGTAAGATGTCTCTACCAAAGTTAAACTATGCCATGTATGATAAAGAGTTATTAGCAGTGGTTGAGGCGCTGACTTATTGGTGTCATCAAAGAAAATGCCAATGCCAACCCTTCCACATACTTACAGACCGCCATGACTTGCTGTAATACTGCGCACCTCATGTCTTGGCCCATGGTAAACCCACTGTCATGAGACCCTAGCCCAATTTGTGTTTTCTTATGAGTTTACAAAGGGTAAGGAGAATGGTCTGGCGGATGCTTTGATCCATAACCCTGCACTAGCTCCCAATCCAAAGGAGGTGGAGGTGCATAATACTCATTTAATGATTCCACCTGTTAAGATTGTGTCTCAACTTTCCTCTCCATTGGCCAATGGGCCAGCGCTCGCTCCTCTAGAAAATGCGGAGGAATATGGTAAGTTCAGCAATTTAGTCCTTTCTCACCCTTTTTTGGCCATTATACTATGGTCCTTGCAAAGAGCGCATTGAATCAGGAGGATATTACCAGAGGTTATTACGTAAAGGATGATATGGTCTGGTTTCAGGGGCGCCTATGGGTTCCTGCTGGACCACTTCGCCTGAAAATCATCCAAGACCATCATGAAAGATTTACCGTTGGCAATCCTGGGAAGGTGAAGACCATTAAGTTTATCCACTGCACTTACAATTGGAAGGGATTAGACACTCAGGTAGGCAGATATTGTAAAGAGTGCCTAGTCTGCAACCAAATGAAACCAAATCACCATCCTTTAGAAGGGTTATGATACCAGTTCAAAAGGCTGATGGGCCTTGGACTTCCCTATCAGTTGATTTTATTGTCAAATTGCCTGCTTTGATGGCTATGATGCTATCATGGTGGTGGACCATTTTGTGAAGTTCTCCCACTTTATTCCTTGCAGAACCACAGTCACTGCAGCTGAAATGGCTAAACCGTTTGTTACTATTGTGTTCATATTCATGGGGTCCCTCAAGGAATAATTAGCGATTGGGAGCCCCAATTTAGCTCTGTCTTTTGGGAAGAGTTGTGTAAGACTCTGAAAATCCGTCCCTGCCATTCAACTGCCTATCACCCCCAATCATTTGGGCAGATAGAATGATTGAACCAGTGCCTCAAACAGTTCATGCAGCGTTACACTGCCTCAGATCACTCCGATTGAGTTTCCCATCTCCTCATAGCCCAATTCAGCTATAACAATGCACAACATGCATGTCAGAATTTTAACCAGATGGAATCCTCCAATGATTAATTGTTATTTGGGATGAAATGGCCAATCCCGGCAGGATGGCTTATTGACTGAATTTTGTGATATTTGATATGATTGCTGGTTCATTGCTCCCCAATTTGGGTTAAGCTAAAATTAGTATTCCGCCGTGTTTAGTATTTAGGTTTGATTGGGGCCAATCGGTGGCCCCAAATTAGTATAAGGATCACCAGCAAATAATAGCCAATGATCCAATTGGTATCAGTCAGCAGAATTAGTGTTTGACGCCAACTGCCATTTATGGTCTTTTGTGAGATTTCTGGCGGAAAGCCAATGTATTCACTTCAATCATTCATCTATGAATTTTCTGCCTGATGATCCAATGTTGGTGGATCCAACAATGATGAGTTTGAGGTGGCCAAAGTTGTTTCTGGTGCCTCATTTATTATTAAGATAAGTTGAGAATAGATGTCAGCAAGATGCCAAGATATTCCAAGTCAAGCAAGTGACTGAAGTTGTTTTCAGCTCATTATTATCAATATGAAGGTCAAATCCAAAATTTGAAGTTTAGTTAAATTAATTATTTATATGGCTCACTGACGACTTAAGGCCAAGGATGAGCCAAAACTAATTCAGACACTGGGAAGGATGGAGCAAGAGGGTCGACGCCAGGGAAGAGAATAGTTTATAAGTAGAAGTGGTAGAAGAAGAAAAGTGGTTGGCTGGAAGAACCAGCAGAAGAGCCAATAGGTCAGCGGTGGGTGCAGTAGCCCTTTTGTAAATAGTATAAATACCTGGCGCTTCCCTTTCAATAGATATCTCCCTTTGCCTAATCTACCTTTTGTTATAAGTTTATATTTATTTTGTTAGTTGTAGTTTAGGCTGGGGGATCCTTAAATGACATTGGTGACAAGCTAAGGGGTTAGCTGGCGCTGCTAGCCCTGATGCCCAAGGTGAAATGGCAAGGGCTGACCAGTCTTCATACTGGTTAGCCTGCCAACTAGCAGAGCCCATAGTCATTTTCTGACATTGGTGCTCACTACAGGGGCTCTGCTGGTTTGTGATGAAGTAGCTAAAGGTTGGTGAAGAGGTGGCGGTGATGCGCCACTGTGGTTTGGTTCCAGCGGTTAGTGGTGATGGGTAGGGGAAAGCCCTGGACGCCCACCCCACACGATGAGGTTGGAAGTAGGAGGATTACCATCTGGTTAAGTGGGGGAAATGTCGGAATTTTAACCAGATGGAATCCTCCAATAATTAATCGTTATTTGGAATGAAATGGCCAATCCTGGCGGAATGGCTTATTGACTGAATTTCATGATATTTGATATGATTTCTGGTTTGTTGCTCCCCAATTTGAGTTGAGCCAAAATAAGTATTCCGCCAAGTTTAGTATCTAGGTTTGATTAAGGCCAATCGGTGGCCCCAAATTAGTATAAGGATCACTAGTGATTAATAGCTGAGGATGATCCAATTGGTATCAGTCAGCAGAATCAGTGTTTGATGCCAACTGCCATTTATGGTCCATTGTGGGATTTCCAGTGGAAAGCCAATGTATTTGCTTCAATTGTTCATCTATGAATTCGCTGCCTGATGATCCAATGTTGGTGGATCCAACAATGATGAGTTTGAGGTGGCCAAAGTTGTTTCCAGTGCCTCATTTATTATTAAGATAAGTTGAGAATAGATGTCAGCAAGCTGCCGAGATATTCCAAGTCAAGCAAGTGACCAAAGTTGTTTCCAGCACATTATTATCAATTTGAAGGTCAAATCCAAATTCAAAGTTTATTTAGATTAATTATTTATATGGCTCACTGACGACTTAAGGCCAAGGATGAGCCAAAACTAATTCAGACATTGGGAAGAATGGAGCGAGAGGGTTGACGCCATGGAAGAGAATAGTGTAGAATAAGAAGTGGTAGAAGAAGAATAGTGGTTGGCTGGAAGAACCAGCGGAAGAGCTGATAGGTTGGTGGTGGGCGAAGTAGCCCTTTTGTAAATAGTATAAATACCTGGTGCTTCCCTTTCAATAGATATATCCCTTTATCTAATCTACCTTCTGTTATAAGTTTATATCATATTTCGTTGGTTGTAGTTTAGGCTGGGGATTTCTAAATGGCATGGGTGACAAGCCAAGGGGTTAGCTGGCGCTGCTAGCCCCAATGCCCAAGGTGAAATGGCAAGGGCTGACCAGTCTTCATACTGGTTAGTTTACCAACTAGCAGAGCCCATAGTCAATTTTATGACAATGCATTAATCAGTTGTTCCCCCTTCTTCGCCAATTATGGCTTCAATTCCGCCTTCAACATGGAGCCCAGTTGTGGATTCAAGGTGGAAGCAATGTTGAATTTTGCAAAAATGATCAAGAAAGTACACCAAGGGGTGAGCACAAATTTAGATGCCTCCATGCATGCTTACAAGGAGCATGCTGATGGTAAAAGATAGGTTGGACCTGCATACAAGGAAGGAGATCTCGTGATGCTGGATGCTAAAAACATTTTAATCAAGCAACCATGCAAAAAATTGAGACCAAAGAGGATTGAACCATACCATGTTGTCAAAAAGTTGGGCCACGCCTCATAAAAGTTGGATCTTCCCCCCTCATTTTGAATCTTTTCAGTATTCCATGAAAGCAAGCTCACGTTGTTTGAGGGCCCCCATCCAGAGACTCCCGAGGCTTATCTCATGGATGAGGCGCCAGAATGGGAAGTGGAGGAGATTGTAGCCTCTTGTCAGGTAAGAAGAAGACTCAAGTATCTTGTATCCTGGAAGGGATTTGATGCAGCGGAGAACAGTTTGGTCCCAGCGCATAATTGCGCCCATGCCCACAAGCTACTTGTAGCATTCCATGAGCGTTTCCCTGAGGCTGAAGGATCAAAGTTTAACCAAGCCATTGCTTCTATGAAGTTGGCCCCAGCCCATAAAAATTTTCCTTAGCAAATGCCACTGGAGGGGGGGTGAAGCCCAAAAAAGAGGAGATGGTAATGTCATGTTTACATGACTTTATAGAGGGCACCAACATCAGCGACAAGGCTGAGCGGCAGGAGCATCAGAAGATGAAACTTCAGGCCCTTTGTGATCGCAAGAAAACCATGAATCAACGCCGGGTACAGGCTAGGTATTCCCAGGTTGGAACAAGTGAGGTGCCTAAAGCCCAACCTCTGTTTTAGTCCTAGGGCTAAAACAAACGAGTTTTGAACTAAACAATGATGAGTCATTTAAAATTATCAGAGAACAGGGAATTGAAACCCATTCCATTTATGAAATTGCAAGCTCAGTTCAGGTTCAACTTCAGTTGATTACTTGATTAAAGTCAATTTGGAGGTATGTGACCCTTTCAGATGGAAGCATGCACCTATTGGTGCTCAAGGCTTGGTACCACTTTCACCAATCCAAAATTACCCTGAGTTGGCTTAAGTAACTTTTCTCAAGACCGATGTTTCTTGTTATTTATCTTTTCAATAAACCCCATAGTCATTTTGCGTTTTTTATATGTTAACTTGGGTGCACCTGTGCACAGACCTCTTTGGTGAGGCCTTGTAACGTGTTAGCCAATTTATTTTATTTAAAATTATCACAGCCTCAGGTACACCGCTGGTCCTACCAGGTTCCCTCCAAACACGGTCACCAGTGCACTTTACTCCTGTACCAAGCTCAGTTAGAAATAGCCCTCTGGACCACAGCCAAGTTCTGAAGATTGCTAGAGTTATTATTACGTTCACAATGCTCAACACCCTCGCCCTATGTCTTCTTAGCTCCAGCTCCCTCTGCTGGGCTATTTTTATGTTCACTTTGATGAGAGTTCACTTGTTTTGGTCCAGTGCTTCATGCACCGCCAAGCTGGGAACTGGAGAGTTATTAATACTCTCCTTACAGTCTCGGCTACCTTTAAGAATTTAGCATCAGATGGTGAAGATATTGTCAAGGTTAATACAAGCGCTATTGCTCCAAAACAGTTTGAGGAATCTGCCACTGACGTCCTGACCACTAAGAAACCCCTTTGCAAAAGCATAACAAAAGTAAAATTAATCATCTAAAATGTGCGCATTTTGGCAGTACTGAATGTCAGGGCTCCAGTTATAAATTATCTTCTCCAAAGTCATGAAGAAACTCAAGTTTATGACCAACAACTACAATCTGAAATACCGCACAGTGAGACCCAACGTTACTTGAACATTAGGAGCTTATTCCATGATGCCTTTATGCTTTAGGTGTATGGTCCTGAAGCACTTACACTAGTTCTGCATAATGCCAATTCAAGTCTTGATCAGGAAACAGTTTCTATTGGAGTTTTGGGATAAGATTAACTCACTACTAGAATGGTAGCATCTTGAGCTATCAACTCTCCCAGGTAATCAAGGACAAGGACGTTAAATTACAAAAACAACATATATGCGTGGTTGAAATGAACAATTAAATTATCTTATTCATTTACTCCTTGATGGAGAAAGGTGTAAAGAAACTACCGCCCAATGTGAGCGCAGAGAAGGGCTTCCTTTTATTTCCAGTGAAACCATAAAGATATGATTGAGAACAAACACAGAATGACCTTGTCAATCCGTGTTAACAACTCTCTTGACCCACCTTGACAATTTACAGTTAAGACAGAATACAGGATCAAGAGCCCAGAGCACTATCAGCATTCTATGATATTACCTACTCTGGAGAGCTAAACTTTGTTTTAGGGGAACATCACTACCCTACCATTATGAGTTAAAAAGGGATAAGTTGTAGCACTGGCCCAACTGACCAATTGATAAGATGTGGAGTCCATATAAGCAGTAGGAGGTTTTGATGAGATGGGTTTGGGGATATGACATCTAATCAAAAAAAGAGTTGGACGAACTTATGGACATATTTTTATGCATCTTCAGTACTGGACCCAACGGCTATGGTCTATGTAAGGGGAAGTCCATAAGATGGACGCCAGTTCTGCTATCCGCTTCAAGTTAAAACCTTACCACCATTTGAAGATAGAGGATGCAGTAATCTCTTAAGAGCTCAACCAGTTAGCAAAAACTGGGCTAATCCGCCTTTCAAAGAATACATGGACATCTCCTTTGTTGCTGGTGTGCAAGAAGGATGTGACCCACAGAGTTTTCATAGAATACCATCGCCTAAACTAAATAACCAAGAAGAACTTGTACTCTCTGCCATGCATTGATGATACTTTAAAGCACCTAGGTCTTAAGATACTTTTTTGGCAATGGACCTAGCCAGCAGCTACTGTCAAATGAAGCTCTCACCCAAGGACCTGTAGAAATGCGCATTAATCAGCAGCTAGGGTTTGTTTGAACCCATAAAATGCCTAGTGGTTCTGTAAATCCCCTGCAATCTTCCAATGAGTGATGGATTGCATCTTTGGCGAGAATAGGTTAATGAATGTGATGATATATCTCAGTGACATTACTGTGTCTAACAAGAACGTTCCAAGAGCACTTGCAGCATCTTTGGGAGGTTTTATGCAACTGTGCACATCCAATCTGAAACTTAAGTGAAGAAAGTTTAATTTAATGAAGAGATAGCTGAAGTTTCCAGGGCACAATATTTCTGCTGGAATTAAGCTTCAATATGAGAAAGTGAACTTCATTTGGAAATAAAGCCATCTAAGAGTATGAAGGGCGTCCAGGTATTTCTTGAAATAGTGGGGTACTACAGGCAGTTCGTCCCCCATTTTGCGGACTTGGTGGCGCCCTTACCTACTGACTTAAGAGATAAAACTTAAATAGATCCTGGAGCATTAGCAAGCATTTGCATAGTTGAAGGCACAATTGGTAGAAGTTCCAATCTTGACATATCCAGACTTCAAGACCTTCTACATGTACACTGACACCACTGATGTGGAACTTGGCGCAATCTTAGCACAGATGGATGATGATGGGGTGGATCATCTGATATAGTATTACTCCCAAGTCATCATCAAAGCTGAAAGGTATTATACATCTACTAATGTAATTGCTTGGTCATGATCTGAGCAGTGAAACAAATCAGACCTTATTTAAATGGAGTATATTTCAAAGTAATCATGGATCATGTGTTGCTCCACTGGTTAAGAAACATAAAGGATCCAGATGGACAACTTTCCTCGTTGGGCTGTCCTCTTCCAAGAGTATGATCTTGAAATCATAAATTATGTAGGAGACAAGCACTTTAACACAGATGGCTTTTCAAGGTTACTGGTGGCCCACCTTCAGGCATCAGAGAGCGCTCTCTTGTATGACTTAATTGGGCTACCTGAGGAGGCCTGGCAGAACGAAAATGAGGAATGAAGAGCATCCTGCACAGATGTTCTAAAGGCACCTGGCATGTTAAAGGAAATATGAAAAAGAAGATCCAAAATAAGTGGTACCCATACATCCAGCCCAGTGATTGCATGGAGATAGTGATGGAGACTCAAGAACACATGGGCCATGTACAATTACATGAGATGTTGGCATACCTCAAGGAGAGGTTCTACTGGAAGTGCATGTCTGATGAAGTACACCAAGCCTTGTAGTTGTGAGTACCTTGCTCCAGTTTCACCATTGGAGAAGCTATTTGAGTTTATACCAATTCCCCCCACTACACTGTTCAGTAATGTCTCAATTGGCATGGTACTGTTCCCAATTTTATCCAGTATAGCCAAGTTTATCCTAGTAGCAATTGACCATTTCACTAAGTTGGTTGAGGCCTCCACAATCAAGAAATACCGCATAATCAATTGCCCATTTCTTATATAGTCAAGTGATCTCAAGAATTGGATGCCCTTAAGCTCTACTGTCAGACAATGAAAAGAACTTTATCTTGAATGTGGTGAAGAAATTAAAATCTTGTAGGGGTGAAGCAGAAGTTCACTATCCCTACAATCCATTTTCCAACAGAATTGTCAAAATAGTTAATGGACTCAAGGAGGAAATTAAAGAAAATGGCCCCAATTACAAGTCAAAATGGGAGCAGTTGTTGCCATCAGCGCTGTTGGCTTACTAATTATGCCATCTATGCATTAATGGGATGTTCCCCTTCAAAGCCCTATTTGGAGGAGAGGACGCACTGCCTACTCTCCTAGCTCCAATCATATCATCCAATCAAATAACCTATCACCTGGAAGTTACCAACAGGGGTTAGCTGAGCTGATAAGAAACAGTTAGAAGCTTCAAGCAACATTGAAGTGAGACTCCATCCAAGCCAAAAGGAGAGCCAGAGAAGGACTAAGTTACCAAAGTTTAACATAAGAAACAAGGTTTTGTTTTACCACCTGCAGGGAACCCAACTAGAGAAACTACAGGCCATTTGGGCTATGTCTGCAACTGTCCTAATAAAGGAATGAGCAGGATATCCATTCAAGATAATGATAATACTGCTGTTTTTAATAAAAGGGATGCCCAAAAACTTCAATAATTCCCCAAGTCTCATATTAATAGGGGAATTGTCTTGGATGAGGTCACAACTAGTGTAACTAGTCATTTCCTGACCAGTGGAATGAGTGATAACAACCCTCAAAACAGTGGAGGTACTGGTGACCAGCTCACTACAAATGGGGACTCAAGAGGCCCTTTTATTGATTTGGGCAAGCTACAAAATTTGCACCAAAGTTGGGATGACATCATGAGCAGTAATTTTCCAAGAGAAGGAAGTGACGTCATGTGAAATAAAATTTTACCCTGAGAGTCAAATGATTTAATTTACAAAGAAGAAATTGCCACCAAAGTTCCCTACAAAAATCGACCCCTTATATACTTTTGTGGTCCAAAGTGATTTACATTCCGTTGGTGACAAAACATTAAGCTAACTGAATTATTCTGATATGAGTATCTGAGGTTTGAAGGTAAATATTACCAAAATAAGCAATTATCCAGTTTTGAGAGTCACTCAAGACCACAATGTGAGGCACATCATATAAGCGCCATTGTCAAACTCAAAGCTGAAAAGGATATTACTAAATTTAGTTTAAATTGTAAATTTTATTTGAGATGGGCCAACCTAGGGATGATACCGCACCAATTAAGGGGAAAATTTGAATGAATGGGAAAGGAGGATAAAATCTGGAAAACCTCAATGTGCAGCGTATGATAGGCCAGGAACTCCATGAACTGCCTTTGCTATTTGCTGTCTCAGTTTGGGGAATTGGTGTGCAACGCCAACACAGTCATAGTAATCCCCTACCCAAAGTTTTTTGTCCCAGAATTGAACTTGGGGAGGCAGTGGTAGAGGTCCTTATTCTACCACTGGGGTATCCTCCCCTGATATTACTAAATCTAGTAATCAACTAATATTGCAAGAAGGTATATTGATCTAACACACAGAAGCGTTATCTTGTACAAAGGCCCCTGTACTTTCAGGTTTGGGGCAACCACTATGAGATGCAGCTCACATTTACAAGAACTATCTCAAATGGATTAAGTGACAAAAGCAGCAGTTAGAAGATGTCTGACTAGATGACCTTGGAACCCTCTTATTAAAACCTCAATTTCAAATAACCTCTCAATATCTCATTTACTTTATATAAATTTAAAATTCATTTGAAGTATGACTATTCTTTCCGCTCAATTTCACTTTTGAGTGAGTTTTATTTAGAATGTTTATTTTACCACTGCCATCTGGCCGCACCAGTCTTCATATTTGTGTTCGTGTATCTGCCGCCTGCTGCTCCAATGTGGGGTAGTGTCACTCCATCACTTAGCATTTTCCATACTGAGGGCAAATGCATTCACATGGGGTTGAATAGATGTTGGAGATACAACTAAGATGGCCAAAAGTATTTTAGATCAAGATTTGATACCTTGGTCTAATAAGATTGAGAAATCTAAAATGAGTATTTCCAAATCTCAATTTGACCAAATAAAGACTCTTTGGAGTTATTGACCTCCTATGATAGGTGAATTTAATCAACCCAAAGAAACTCAGTAATCTGAGATGGCTAAGCAATTTGAAATGACTAACAATTTTAAAAGGGCTAGCCTTGTTAAGAAGGTCAATCACATCTAACTATAGCTCTATTAGATATGATCATCATGAATCTTATAATAATAATGATAATCAACAATATTGGTCCTCTGGTAGGAAAGATCTTACCTAGGGTGAATCAAGGAAATCCTCACAAAGAACCACAAAATTTTCCCCTATAATTATCTTGGGTTTTTTATTAATAAAGTACCTCAATTCTCATCTCATGTAATTAAATTTTGGTCTATTTTCATACAGGAATCTGTATATTCAGTTGGCATTAACCATTGTGATGGAACAAATAACTTCGTTGCACTTAAGTCAATCTTCGCTAGAGCCATGAAACTAATAATTTCATAGCCTTCATAGCACCTGTTTATCATAATTTCTTATGAAATTCAATACTGGTGCTCCCTGCCAGGTTTGCTACTGAGGCTACTTGGTGAAAATATAATTTCACAACAATGAATATGTCTAGCGAAGAGAGCCCCTCTTTGGAGGAATTTTTGAATATCACCTGATGGGTACACTCTAACTGGCAATATTTGCCTTACACTAATATTATTAATCTACAATTTCAAGCTTCAATGGACTTGGCCATTGAGGGCCCTGACCAATCTAATTATCAGATTCAAGCCACTAATGTTGAAGAAACCGTTAAAAGCTTGATCAGAGGGGCTATTCTTCCTGGTGCTCACCCTAATAGTGACTGAGCATCTAAAGTTGCTAACAACATGATGAACCTATATAACCGAGTGGTGTTACAGCCTACTGAAGTTGGTTTGGCTAGAACTGAGAAGTACCTCCAACATTACGTACATCCTGCTATCCACCATGTACTCCAGATTTTGGGGTTGCATCATCTAGAAATCCAGCGCCAGTTGACTCTAGCGCAACAATTTCAATCTCAATTATCTTCATTTTATGAAATGGCATCCAACTTTGGAAGGTATAATTGAGAGGCTATTCTTGATAATCAAAGAGAAATCAACGATATTCATAATCAGTTGGTGAGAATTGATACTGGGGTTGTGAAATACGTTGGACAAGAAGTATCTTATCAAGTTAGCAATGCCACTAATCCTATTCACCATTGGATTACCTCCCTGGAAGAGAAAATTAAGAGACAACTAGATCAGTCATAGGCTGACCATGAAAAGAGTTTGGGGAGCTTAATGGGTTAATCCAACATCTCATCCAAGTGGTGGATAATATTAGAGAAGGTGAGCCCGGACCTGCTGGTCCTCCTGGGCCACTGGGACCACCTAGCTCCCCATCTGTAACTCCAGGACCACCTGGGAAATGTGGTACCCCAGGTCCAGTGGGTCAACAAGGCCCTCCAGGTCCTTCAGGTAGAGATGGGTCGCAAGGACCCCCAGGACCTCCTGGTCCCCCTGGCTCCTCGCTTCCAACGTCCAATTCTAAACCTTCAATGCTCTTAGTATCTCGAGTACAAGCATTAGAAACCCAAATCTGAGCCATAGCTCAAAGGTGTTTCTTATCCTTGGAAGGTCTTCCAACCAATCTGGACTATTCTTTAATCAATTTACTGGATGGTGTTGAGAATGCACATCGGCTATTCAATGTAAATCAAACTACTCAAGAAACCCAGTTTGCTTCTTTGACAGCATCCATTGAGTGGTTGGCTGCTAGATGTGAAGTACTTGAGAAAGCAAACGGAGATGTTTGCTGCAATTTCTAACTTAACCTGAGCTCCTACAAATGACCATCTTAACCAATGGGTTCAAAATTTACAAGATGATTTGAATCTCTTGAGATAACAAGTTGACCAAGTTCCTCTCATACCTGTTTCACAGAATCTGAACCCTCCAAGGTTGGACCAGTTGTTGTACCAGGCGTACATGCCTTAAACACTGAAGCCACCCTTTTCAAACCTACCTTCAAAGATAAGTTTGAACTGGGTGAAGGTAGCATACATTCTTTTCTTTTTGTTTATTAACGCGCAATGGATGGAGCTACTGATTAACAGAAGGTTCGCCATATCACTTCTTGCCTAAGCCGGTTTGCTCAAGAGATCATGGTTCCTCATCAAAAGGTTTGCACTATATGGGCTCAAGTGAAAACTGCTCTCATAAAGGAATTTGGGAGTGATCAAATCCTTTCCAACCAAATGCAGGCAATTTATGAATATTCAACTTAAACGAGGAGAGTCTATCCAGGAATTTGCCAAACAATTCTACCATGAGGCCCAGACACTAGCTACTAGCAACTGACTTACTGTTAATGATGCTATATCAGCTGTAGTGAGTGCATTCGGTTCTTGCACTCAATTACTACTACACTTGAAATCTCTTGAAAAAAATTTCAGCTCCATTATTGACATCAAGGAAGCACTTATAGAAATCCTTAATGGGGTGGTACATCTGACCTCCTTTAGTAACTCACGTTCTCACATCTATGTGATTCCACCTAAACCTAAATCTAAAGTGAAGAAGGAGCCATGTACTTATTGTGGTCTCGTGGGCCATGTAGTGTCTCAATTTTGGAAAAACAGGCAGAGGAGTCAAAAAAGAGGAGTCAGCATAGGGCACGAGGCTCCCTGTGCTGACCTACCTCAGGTGCCTCAGTCAAAATCTTTTGATCTTCTTTAGATTTTTATGTGGTATCTGCTTCCTGATGAGCTTAATATCCCTGATGAATTATTCAACAAAGACTCTACTTCTTCTTATGCTTCCTCTTTTTCTTCTAATTCCATTCAAACGATTAATCCCTCAGTATTCTCAATCCCTAACTTTGGCACTGATGTAACTTGGGTGGAAATTATCGTGCATAAGGTGAAAGTTTTGGCTATCATTGATACAGGTTCACCCATCAATTTGATCTCGTCCAAACTTATGAAGAAAATCAAATTGGCTCCAGACCTGAACCATTCCCAAGTCTATGGAACTGCTGGACCTTCCTACATTAAAATCTTTAGGAGCCTATTCCTCTCTTCCTATGCGTTTTGAAAAATTGGTTGTGTTGGCCCCTGCAGTGGTATTGGATAACAACTTCTATGATCTGCTCCTTGAAACTAAGTTTCTTACCAATTTTGATGCAATAATTAGTCTTAAAGATAAGTATCTTTCTTTAATTGGGTACTGAGTACCTTTGATCTTAGATGATGTCCCCACTAACAAAGGCAAACTTAAACGACATGTTTGCTTATTGGAATATCCCACTTCTATCTCATGTCTCGAATACTGAATCCTTAAGTCCATGGACTATACTTCCACCTCCATCTTCTGGTGCCTCTGAAGGCATGCTGTTATATTACAACTCTCCGATTACTATTCCTCCCAAAACTAAAATCATTGTTGATATGGGTGTACAAGTATTTGTACCTCCTGATCATGTATTAGAGATCTGCGGTCACCTAAATCCCTCTCATTTGGAGGCCTTACCTTGCCTGAGTATCCTTGATCCTGCCTAAGATGGGACTGTCTTAAATTTACTAGACAATCTCACTTCCTGACCTATGCAATTGAATTGCAATAATCCCATTGCCTATGTGCAGCCTACTCCTGTGAATGACATATTATCCGTTTTGAGATGTGGAGATTTATGCAATTTGGGCTGGAAGATCCCCCTATTGTTGCTCAAATTGACGTTGAGTTAGGGGATTCACTTACTTCAGAACAACAGCTTGAAACTGAGGCCCTGATCGACGAATATGTGGATATCTTTGCCCAAGGTCCAGGGGATTTTGGCCTAATAAAAGAGGTGCAGCATCAGGTGAAAACTGGGGATACTCCCCCTATTTAAGCTCGACTATATCACAAATCCAAAGTTGAGGAGGCTCAAGTCTCAGTGGAACTGAAACAACTACTTGAGGCTGGGTTACTATCGCCTTCTAAGAGTCCCTGGGCTTCCCCTCTACTACTCATCTGGAAAAAAGATGGGGGTTACCAAGTGGTTATGGACTATTGTCAACTCAATGCTATTACTCAAAAGGACTCTTATCCTTTACCTCACATTGATGATTCCTTGAGATTATTGTCTGGATCACAATACTTCTCTGCTATGGACCTTGCAAGTGGTTATTGGCAAATTGATCTTGCCTGGAAGATCGTCAAAAATGTGCTCTAATTTCTAGTGAAGGGCTATTTGAACCAACTTATATGTCACAGGGGCTTTGCAATGCCCCTGCTACTTTTCAACAAGCCATGGATGGCTTGTTTGGGGATTTGAAACTTTCTTGTGTTTTAGTTTATCTAGATGATGTTACTGTTTTCATGCACTTTCAAAAAGCATTTGGCTCATTTGAAGGAAGTTTTTGGCTGACTGCTTCATGCCTCTCTTAAGCTTAAACCATCGAAGTGTGCTTTTTTTAAAACTGAGATGGAATTTTTGGGACATAAAGTTAATCGTGAAGGTATTTTACCCTTATCTAATAAGATACAAGATATTTTGAACATGCCTGTTCCCAAAAGCTTGCATGATATCCAATTGTTTTTAGGAATGGTTAGTTATTATTGGCAATTTATCCCCCATTTTAAAGAAATTGCAGAACCTTTAGTTTACCTAATGCATAAAGAAGTTCCTTTTGTATGGGAAGAATCACAGCAACAATCCTTTGATCTGTTGCACCAAGCCTTAATGGGTGCCCCCATCTTAGCCCATCCTGACTTTTCCAAACCTTTTATACTATATGCTGATGCCAGTGATATTGCTATTGGGGCCATCCTGGCTCAACATGATACCAATCTTGTTGATCACCCCATTGCATACTATAGTAAAACCCTTTCTAAGGCTGAACACAATTATAGCGTTACCAAAAGAGAATGTCTCGCTGTGTTGTCCGCCATCAAGCATTTTCGCCCTTATCTATATGGCAAGCATTTCACTATTGTAACAGATCATGCTTCCCTGAAGTGGTTGCAACAAATGAAGGATCCTGATGGGCGCTTAGCTAGATGGGCGTTAAAGCTCCAAAATTATGACTTCACTAATCAACATCATGCTGGAGCTATACATCAAAACGCTGATGGCCTTTCTCAATTGCCTAGCTTAACGTTATTTTCTGAAGAGGAAGATCATATTTATGACCTGATCAGTAGACCTGAGCTCTGGTTCTGTAAATCTAAGGATGTTAGCTTGAAACTACAATCCTTAACTAAAGACACTCAGGTTAAAGAAGGTTCATTATATAAAAAGTCAGAATCTAAGTGGTTGCCTTTTATTTGGCCCTCTGCGAGGACTGATACCATTATGAAGGCCCATTAAGCTGTAGGTCATGGAGCTGTTGCTAAGACACTACAGTGGTTAAAGAATCATTGTTGCTGTGATAACATGCTGGAATCTGTACATGATGTGCTGGAAGCTTGTCTTAAGTGCCAACAACAACGTGGTGGAAATCCAACATTCCAACACCAAATTATGGGACCTTCCAATCCCTTTTCCACTATGAGTATTGATGTGGTGGGTCCTTTCCCTATGGCCACCTATGGACATTAATATATTTTGGTAGCTATTGACCATTTTACTAAAGGATTTAAGCTATTTCAGTTTTTATGGTTACTGCTAAGGTGACAGCGTCCTTTCTTTTCAAGCAAGTTTTCACCAGACATGGTAGCCCAAAAGTCCTGTTATCAGATAATGGGACCAATTTTATTTCTCAGTTGGTGGCTGAGCTTACCAAACTAATTGGGACTTATCAGTCATTTACGATTCCTTATAATCCTTCAACTACTGGTGCAGTCAAAAGGGCTAATGGTACCCTTGTAGCCATTCACAAAAAATGGCCTCCAATGATCCTAGTAGGTGGAACCTTTATTTACCTAGTGCGATGTTAGCTTATAGAGTTAGCTATCATTGTATTACTGGAATGTCTCCTTTTAAAGCTTTATATGGTCATGAACCTATCCTCCCCTTGAGTGTACAACCTATACTTGCAGAGGCTACCCCACAAACTACTGATTTAGCTATGAGGAGATTAGCTGATGAAATTATCCAATTACAAGCATTAGCTTCAAGTTTCCTTGCTGCTACCACTTTGAAGAAAGGTACCAGAACTAACGCTAGTAGACCTACATTACCAGAATATCAAGTTGGAGATCTTGTACTTTTTTATAACCATAGGCTGGGAGGAAGGATTCACAAATTGGATACCTTTTGGGCTGGCCCTTATTGGATTATTTATTGTTGGGGTATGGAATACTCCATTGCCGCTATTGATACTGGTACTGTTATCAATAGAGTGCATAGTAGGTTTCTTCGCAAGTATGTGCCCTCTAGGCAAGATCTTGAGGGGGGCATTGTTGGAGATACAACTAAGATGACCAAAGTATTCTAGATCGAGATTTGATATCTTGGTCTAATAAGATTGAGAAATCTAAAATGAGTATTTCCAAATCTCAATTTGACCAAATAAAGACTATTCAGAGCTATTGACCTCCTATGATAGGTGAATTTAATCAACCCAAAGAAACTCAGTAATCTGAGATGGCCAAGAAATTTGAAATGACTAATAATTTAAAAGGGCTAGCCTTGTAAAGAAGGTCAATTGCATCTAACTATAGCTCTATTAGATATGATCATGAATCTTATAATAATAATGATAATCAACAATATTGTTCCTCTGGCAGGAAAGATCTTACCTAGGGTGAATCAAGGAAATCCTCGCAAAGAATCACAAAACTTTCCCCTATAAATATCTCTGGTTTTTTATTAATAAGGTACCTTAATTCTTATCTCATGTAGTTAAATTTTGGTCTGTTTTCATACAGGATTCTGTATATTCAGTTGGCATTAACCATCGTGACATAACTAATAACTTAGTTGCACATAAGTCAATCTTTGCTAGAGCCATGAAACTAATTATTTTGTAGCCTTCGTAGTGCCTGTTTATCATAATTTCTCACAAAATTCCAAAAATAGTCCACCATTTTCTTCTGGCCATTTTGTCCTCCACAGGACTTAGCGCTCCACCTGGCATGTATCCACCCTTCTCACTCCTATCCTCTCACTTTCCTCATTCCATAATCTGATTTTGCCTACAAGTTGACTATGGGCATTTATTCCTGTATGCTAACAAGGCAACTATCAAATTGGCCACCGCTGCATTTGCACCAGCTGGCTTTATCAATTTTCTGCCTATTTAAGGGCTACTTTGATATTGGCTTCCAGATGGAGAAGGATGCTGCAGCAGCGGCTTTTACACCCCTTATTTATAAAAACACTCCCATACAAAATACCTGAACTCACCTCCCTACAGACACCACAATGGTGGTGCTCTTTACATCCCTCCCTTCCCACCTCCCACCCCAAATTTTATATGATCAGTTGATGGCAGGGCTTCTGGCTTATGGGACTCATCCCAACCTCATCTTCACTGTTTTCTCTGGTGAAGAGTGCCTTGCTTCCCCTCACGCTACTTCTACCATAATACCACACTACCCTGCCATAGATCAACAAATCCACCCCATGCTTATATTGCAGTGGCATCTAAGCACTTTCTTGGGCTCATGTGAATAATGGTTGCCAGATTTGTCCCCTCTGTTTTGGGTTCAACCATTCCAAAAATCCTGCCCCCATGCCACTTCCTCTGATGCAGCTTCAGAGCCCTATTCTTCAGATTCTGAATTGGGCGTTTTGTTGCCACCTCCCATTTAACGTTCTTGTTTGATGGGCTAGAGTGGGAAATTAGCCCCCACCAAATCAACCAACCACATTACCCCACTTAATTACACCCCTGCCAATCAGAGTCAGGCTTGGACTACCATTTGCACCCAAGCAGCCCATTCAACTACTCCTATCCAAATTTGGCATCCACTATTCTTGTAAACCAAAATTCATGGGACCTATTGGCTGAGGTTGTTGTTTCAGGTAAAGGCATCATGAGTAAGATTCCGGTGAACCTCTTGGCCAGTGCAATTATGGTCAGGCCAAATTTTCTCTTTTGACTTTGACAAAACCCCATCCCCTAAACATTTTGCTCCTTAATCCAATACTGCCCCCTGCCAAAGTGACCACCAGCTCGCCTTAACAGCGGTGGCCTCTCCCCATTGCCACAACCTATGCAAAGCAGTGGCCTAATCAGTAGCTCAATTCCAACTAGGGCTGATCACACTCTACTACCCCCCTGATTTCCCCAAAGCATCACAAAGCAAAATCAGTAATTTCTTGATGATGCCAAAGCCTCTGTCATGCATGTTGCTAAACTAGCAGATTTTGATCCATCTTCTAAAAACACACACCAAAGTTTATCCAATATTGCCCAACTCCCAAATGCCCACATTCAAGCTGAACATCACTTAGCAGAATTTGTTGAAGTTATCTACCAAGCTGATCTTGATTTTGAGGATGAGAACTCATTTTACACCACCATTCACCCACACTACGCTGATGCCCCAACACCCTGGCTCTCTGCTTTAGTCCAATTCTACTTTTATTATAAAATTGTTGTGAGAAGTATGTTTTCAGAAGAGCCGCCTGACCCCCCCTCACCCTCTGCCATGGTGGTAAGCAGATTTTGCTCCCCGCCTGGTTGGAGATTTTTTGTTTTGGTTTTATTGTTCTGTTCATTTTGTCATTAGGTTCTTTTGCTCTTTGCTTATCAGTAATGTACATCTCCTAGTCAGCATACCTCAAATAAATTTAATTTAATTTATTTAAAGTATATAATACTTCACTTTTTTATCCCAAAAAATTATAGAATCTTTAGTTTATCCTTTTGTTTGCACTTTTGTTAATTAAGTGTAGTAATCACTTGTAACCATTCTAGGATTAACCATATAACCAGTGTTTAATAACCTGTTGAGACCTGTTCTGTTTGGAAGCTGGCACTCTGTTGGGATTTTTGCCACATTACTAATATATTGATTAATTTTAATCTGCTTGTCCACTAGGAAATTTATCCCATTAGTGGATGTCAAAGTTATAAATTACATTTATGATAACTATTGTTCAGAGAATTATTTCAACAAATGTTTATTGAACTGCCAGATTATGATCCACTGGATTGATGAGTGTTTCTTTTTGGACATCCCCAACAATAAACAAGCAACTAGGGTGTCAATTTCATTATTGATAAATTGATTGACATGTAGAAGTCAATTAGTTTATTTACCAATCAACTAAGGGGATTGTGAGTTTCTGGTGAGTAATGCTACATGTCACAAACCAACTTTTGAGTTAACCTTTTTGGTATTGAAATTTGCTGTTTATGGGTAAGAGTCCTAGTAATATCTGGGCACTTGGATAGTTTCTCGCTTCTGGCCCTATATTTTAACTGCACAGATTTTTGGATACTTGCATTGATTTGATTGAAATTGAATTATCTGGGGTAATAATAGTATGAAAAATAATATTAGAGTTGAATGTTAAAAAGCCATGCTGAGTGAATTGTCTAACACTAGACAGGTATTTCTTCATTTTGAAGATGTTCTGGTACTGGTAAAGAACACTTTCCCTATCTTCTTCTCACAGAACCAAGTGGAGACTTGATATTAACAACCTCAGGATATTTGATTCTTGCACTCTTCTCTTGAAAGTAATGTTAAACAACTAATGTAAAACAACTAATTTATTAACAACTTTTTGTCTGATTTTATTAGAAAATAATTGGGGGGTTTATAGTAAATATCAACATGCAACTTTTCAGCTGTCAGCTGGTAATTATTTGCACTCCTATACTAATTTGACCCTCAAGTGTTAGGCACTAAATATCATCATGTCCATCGACTTGAGTTTATTAGGCAGTGTAACCCTTGGCTGTTCAGCGGACAAAACAATTGGCATTAGGAACTCAAAACCAATTGTTTTGGCTGATGACAATCATACTCTCTACCTCTGAAGTTTGAATGCTTTGGTAGTTTCTGACATCTCCCCATTTGTTCCACTCTGAACAATTCCCTATAATTTGACTATCTGGTGTTGTTCCCTCATTGAATTCATACTTAATATCATCAAGGATGATGCCTGATAATAATCTCATCAGTCAGCCACTGTTGCTGATACTATATAATTATAACTTAATCATCAAATTTATAATTGGTTAAAAGGTTGTATTATATGGTCATCTCAAAATCCAACAAGTTCTATTACCTAAGCAGGGAATTACCTAATACGGGTAAATTTAATGGGAGTTGAGCAAAGACATTGTGAGACATTCTTCATTATAACTCAGAAGAGGTCATGGTTAAAGTAGGGGAGAGAACCCAAATTAATTTGATGATAAAGTTCATCATTTTGAGCACCCCTAAATAGTTAATTTTTTGGTGATGGCCACCATTACCAGTTGGGTTCCAATCAAAGAGTTGTGTGCAAAATTATTTATAATTCCCCGTGATTAAACACTTCTTAAACTCACTGTCACATCTGTCTGTAATAAAATCTTACAAGCTCTATTTTGGAACTTATTGTTGATAAAAAATTCTGAAACTTTGCACAGATGTTGTTCTTGGATGATAATTTAATAATGCATCAAAAAAATAAAATTTTCATGTCCAAAATAAAAAAGTTTTAGAAGTATCAAGTGAAAATCCTATATATTTTCAATGTTAGTCAGTATAGTTATAACTGAGCAGTTTGATATTTGTTGATTCAAAAGTTTCAAGTTTACCTTCCAGGCTAGCTAAAGCTTTGAAATTTGGCACATCTATGTATCTCTGATAACAATACAATATTATATTAAAACAAAATGATCCAAAGTTTTACCTTATGGTAAAAAACTCAAGTGCATGATACATCTTATGGCTGGAGGTTGTTAGAAACTTTAATATTTTATCTACTGTTATTATAGGATACTATCATTGTGTTTTATCATTTAACTTTTAAAAAAATAATACCTGATATAGTTAGATTTCTTTAGTAATAGTTGGATTAGACTAACTAAAACTGTGTATGACAGCAGGCAAGTAGCTGGTAGATAGATTCAAATTTATTTAATTTATATTAAATTAGGTAGCATTTTAGTTGTGGTGGTTTAGGAAATCATCTTATAAATAAACCATTATAAATGCATGTTTATTTCAACATCTACTCTTAGGCTATTTGTCAATCTCAGATAAACTTGGCACAGATATTCTATGAAATATATATAAAATTGTTCAGTTGACTTGATTAGTCTAATGTTCCAGGTATAAGGTTGGCAGTTTTTACTTATAGGTTTTATTTAGTTGATTTTATCAGTCAATTATATGGTAAACTTTCAGATATCTACCTATATTACCTCATTTTATATATTTGGTTAATCTAATTGGTCAATCTATAGCAAATTTACTGTTTGCTATCTATAATAATTTATTTTAGATTTAGTTGATTTAATTGGTCAATCTATACTAAATTTTTGATTGCTATCTACAATAATTCATTTTAAATCTAGTTGATTTTATTAGTCAACCTATGCAAAAATAATCCACACCCATACTAATTTGAGCTCATCATGCTATGATCTCATACTTGAATATACCCCCCAGCCATAGGACATATATCATATCAAAATTATAAAAAGTGAATTTTACAAAATAAAAATATTTTTAAAATATTTACCATTTTTCTATTTTATTTCATAATCTGGAGGGGTGCTACCATAGTGGGGACAGTATCTTCTATCCATAACTCAGGTTCAAATCTGGTCATGGCAGAAAATAGTAAAGTTGTGCTATGCTAAGATAGTAATACAAAAATTTATGCACCATGCCTCAGTCCAACCAAATGAATTAGTAAAGTTAGATCATATAATCCTGGCCTATCAGAATATGTGCAGGAAGGTTTTACCCCTAGTACTTGGGGTTTATTCTCCATTCCTATATTCTCATTCCCTACTCCCTATCCGGTATAGTATATTTGTCCCAAGGTCAGCCCACCTCAAATAAAATTTTATAAGCTGGTTATTTATAGTAATTTACAAATCTACAAGGAATTTATTATACTTGACTATATTTAATGGGGTTGAAATATAATGCTTTTAACCATATTTAAAGTATTTGAGGTGGGGACCATCTAGTACTAAAAAAAAGTATTTGAGGTGGGTCAACCTTGGGACAAATATACTACACCAAGAATTTCTATAGCCAGTACAGGTTTTGAACTCGAAACCTGTACTAGGGTGGAAGCAGTTTTACCTGCCAGGCTAACCACCCTTGCTTTTAACCACATTTAGCCTAATTATAAAATCTAATCGAGGCTGTCATTTGGCATAAACTTAGCATTCGCTCGTTATAAATGGAGCATAAAAGTTGAACTGATCCGAGTATATAAAGCCACAGCCCAATTTCATTGGTTCAAATTAACTTAATTCACATTAAAAGAGGATCCAGCTTTAGATCATGAAACTTTTAATCCTTTTTACTTCACCGAGTAGAGTTTCACAGGTGATTTCATCATAACTAAGCTTAAATAATGAGATCTTAAAGCATAAGCTGAACTGAAACTATAAGGTAACAGCGAAATTGGAAACTTGTAAGTGAATGCTAAATTTTGGATCTATTTTTAATGGTGAGCTAATAATTTTAACCCAATTAAAGCATATAGTCGATAGCAAAAGTAATAAATAGTCGTCTTGTATTTAGCTTATGGTTGTTAAAAGCGAATGAGATGAGATTGCATGCCATTTTATGTACTGCCCACAAGTGCTCCAATTTTGTCTATAGGGTCACGTGGGTACCATCTATTACGCTCTAATTTCGTCTTCAGTTTGCACTTCAATGATGAATTGCTGAGTTCCATAACATCAAATATTCTAATTGGTTCAAGTTCGAAGAAGGTTTCTCGGAAAAACTTTATCATCGGGTTAAACTTCTCGACCTGTTTATAATAGTCTCGAAATAAAGTTTTAGCCAATGGGGGTGCTTTACGATAGCTTACCGGAATCGGAAGGGATCGGGTTGGAATTTGCCAGCTCATGGGCTACTTTTGCACTTAAAGCGTAGGAATTTAAACTGCACGCCAAGGTTTCGGTAAGCATGTTTAACCTTCGGCCCTTGGTGCGTACGTTACCTCACAAATCAGTTTCAACCCTTGCTAATGGCCAGACAAGTTCAAGGCCAAAATTTACTCAGAGCGGTATCACCCAGCAAAGTGCCGTTGCTAGCATCCTCAACTCCTTCTCGTTAAGATCTTACGCCGCAGTCTCGGACCCAATCTGCTCCACCACCCCTCCTTCACCTTTCCCTCGCTCTGAAGAACCTAAATCTCCTTTGGAGCTTTTAAGCGAACGTCAGTTCCAGCAGCTCAAGGAGGATCTTTATAAGCAGGCGTTACTGCCCATTAACCACTGCGATGCCAGCTTGTCCGTTCCGTTTGAAAACACTTCTCGCGGCCGCGCATGTTTAGATGCGCTGGTGTCGGGCCTTCACGCCAACCGGCGTCTCGAGGAATCCGAATCTGTTGTCCGTCTGGCTATGCGTGTTTTTGGCGTGGAACCTAGCGCTGGTACGTTGTGGCTCTTGCTTTCTATGCAAGTTGAGCAGGGTGACTGGGCCGGCTTTGTTATCTGGTTTGATATCGCAGCCAAGTGCCAAGCCTTGAGCCCTCAGCACGCGTGGGAGAGCCTTGTGCAGGCCTCGTTTGACGCGGATGTTCCGCCATACGAACGCTCGCTGTATATTTTCCAGACCTTGACGGGGTTCCAGGTGCCCATGAGCAGTGAGGTGCTTCGGCTCGTCGTTAATGAGCTTCATTTTCACCCCGAATTGATCGATGTGCTGTTCCAGGCCCTTGCTCTGGTCAAGGACCCTACTTCCGACGTGGTTAGATGCCTTCTTCAGGTGGTCCTTAAAGAACGGGGGTGGGTTGGGGTGGTTAAAGCGCTCAAAGAGAACTCTCGTCAGCTTTCCAAAAAGGTCGATATGCTTTACTGGGCGGGGACCCTTGCCAGCGATTTCCCCTCCTTTATGATGCTGGTACGCTTTTTACAGAACTGCGAGGTGGGTGAGGCATTTCAGTCACGCTTTGTGGATCTGTGGCTTGAGCGCCACCGTGCCGCGCGATGCGATCTCAAGGGTTATTCACTTGATGTGGCCTATTTCCACTTGCTGCTTAAGAAGTTAGTCCGTCAAAAGGCCAGCCCTGACTGTGCCATCGAGGTGCTCGCTGATATGAAGCGGCTGGGGATTCGCGGCCACGAGGAGATCCGTACGGTGGTTGATATCCTTCTCCTAAACCTTGGCTTGAGCCGCTCCACCCCGTCCGATCGCAAAGCCGAGCTGAAAGCGCGGATCGATGAGCTTCTCCCCCACGTTACTTTGGGAGCGGCCGGCGAGTCCATGCGCTCCAATCTCGAGGCCCAGGATGCCAACCATCGCATTTTACAGTCTCAGGATCCTTGGCAGTGTGCCGCCGAGCTGCGCTTGATGCTTGACAACAGACTTCGTCCCTCCTCGGTTGCCATCACCCACACCCTCGCTCGCTTCCTGCATAGCAAACACTACTCGGAGGGCCTGAACGTGTTTCGGCAAATGCTACCTTCGCTTCAGGAGATTGCCAAAGAGACGGGCTGGATGTCTGCATGCGGTCCCGTCTATAACTTCGCCATCCGTCTCTGCTGCCGCCGCGTGCTCACCAAAGAAGCCCATAATCTGGTTCGTGAGTTGGAGTCCAACCATGGCTTCCTCGATGCTTTTGCCAGCGCCGAGATCGTAATCCTAGCTCAGAAGACGTCTGGCTACGCTGAGGCTATCCGCGTGGGCACTGAACGCCTGGACGCCCTCCGTCAGCGCCGCCTCAAGGTTCCGCCCTACTTTTTCAACGTCCTCCTTAATACGATGGCTGAAGGGGGGCACCTTAACGCCATGTGGCAACTTATGGATGAGCTGAGCGTCACCCACTTCGTCCCCACCGCCGTCACCTACGGCACCCTCGTCAAGGCCGCCCTCAAGGGCCGCGACTATCCTCGCGCTCGCCTGCTCTGTAGCCAAGCCATCCAAGCCAAGGTTTACAGTGAGGGTCCCGCGATGCCAATCTTCTCGCAGATTCTCGAGTACAACCTTGAGCACCGCCGTATCTATCAAGAGGTTGCCGACCTGCTCGCTCAAGTCAAATCGCTCTCCCTGCCCACTAACCCGCGCTTCGACCTTTTGAAGTTGCGCGCCTTGACCGAGATTGAGCCGAGCCAGCCGAAGCTGGTCCTCTCCACCCTTCAGGAGATGGAGTCGACCTACCGCGTCCCAGCCGGCCACTATCAGCTGGCCATCAACAACCTTTTGCGCATCTCCGCCCACAATGAGGTCTTGGAGGTGATGACCAAGATGCGCACCTGTGGTATCACCCCCGATCTGGGCGCCTACACTACGCTCCTGAACAGCCTCAACCGGGCCGGTGGGCCGTCTACGCGTGAGATGGACCGTGCCTTGGCCATGTATCGGCGCGATTACCCCCACGCGAAGGACCTCCCCTTACGCTCCCCCTGACCTGATTTTAATCCAACCTCCTCCTCGTGCTTCCCAATTTGGCAACCTTCCGCTTCCATTTTTTGTTCTAGGCCCAATATCCCCACTTGCTCTTTAACCTTCTCATTAAACCTCGCGGCCATGCTTTTTCGATCTAGCCTTTTTAACTTTCGTTGTCCCGCTCTTTAATTTTTATCACCCCATCGCCTCTTCAGCTTCACGAAAACTTTATGAATACCGGATCGTATCAAATGGCATTTTCCACACCCTCGATCCCCACTAATTAAGAAGGGTTGGAAGCTTTGGACCGTTCTGGTATATTTCAAACCGCGCTCCTAACCTCCGTGAGGGCCGGCCTGAGGCCTTGCCAATCCCAGCCGGGTTGGCTGGCCATCACACGGTAAGTCTGGTATAGAAGGTTGGTTATCCAGTTCGGAACTGCCTTGTATACGGTAAGCGGAACTTGGGGTTACCTTACATGGTTGGAGAAGGGTAGGGTGGTATGAGTATGAGGTGGGGATCCTCCCTCTATGAAGGATCTCGTATGACCCGATCGGGTTAACTTGTTAAGCCATCGGTTGTTTGGGTACACCCTAACACTGAACCTAACTGGATGGGGTGGAGTGCTTATGGTTTAGTATAGCGGACGAGTAAGGCTTGAACCAGCTTTTTTAGGTTGGAAACTAAGCGGGCCTCGAACCAGGGTTGGGTCACCACCAGCGGTGGATGGTGAAAAAATCTTTTAGGTTACTATCTCGGCGTATAATTGAAACTTGGTATCGGGTACCTTGATCCTAAACTTTGCTGCTGTCACCTGATTGAAGACAAGATCCGGTGTCGCTTTATTCGGATGGCGTTATAAGTCTGCTAGCTAGCCCCGGTTTGTTTGGTGGTTTTGTTTGGAGATCGCTATAAACTAACTTGATGCGTCAGGGGTGAGCGAACACGCCGTGAAAGTGAGCCTTCATACTGGAGCGGAACTTGATATGCGCACGTCTAAAAGGTATTTTAATCACTTTAATAGATACCCTTATTGGCTCCCCTTTAACGGCCGGGTTATCCTTCTGGCAGCCCTGTTTATATCCCATAAAGTGAGTTGCCCCTAACCTTAACAACATCGGATGGTGCTTATCAGATCAGGTTGTGTATGGCCAAGCTTATATTTTGGACTAATGACCAATTTGTGAGTTTTAGGTTGCTCAAAAAGATGGTCAAAGACGTGATCTGCTCGTTAATGCTATGAGATCCATCCAGTTAAATCTAGAGTGCCCAAACGTTGGTATCAAACCAGTAACACTTTGGAATTGTGTCAGCATCTGCAAAATGTAACAAATTTCATGATCATGGAATATAATGGATTGGTACTCCTTGTTATCCCACATCTTTCCTATTTGATGGTATAAAAACCACCAAAAGCATCCTATGTATCCAAGCTTTACCAAACACCAAGTTTTTTTATTGATGTATACATCGATAAATTTTAACCAGATTTACCCAAAGGTAGCGTAGAACTTGAAGCCTGTCTAAAATTTTGGTAATCCTGACCTGATGTACAGCCACTACTCATCAGACAAAAAATTGTATCATGCAAGATATCGTTAACGCATCATCCTCGTTAAAAACAAGTGACTGTGCTGCCATCATAATGACCCACCATGGCCACTGGAATATAACAAGGTTTATAGGCAGAATATCAAGTTATACCCTTTCCAGATTGATTATCTTTGTACCAGCTTTGGTGTTTCTGATGAGAACGGAGGCTAAATCTGCTAAAGTTTAGTCAAAAGCTAAATGGCTGGCATATGCAAATCTATAGTTTTATCTATAGGCCGATAAAACTATATCAGATGTTACAGGTTTTATAAAATTTAATCTCTAGAATTCCCAACTTTATAATTGTCCAAATCACCTACCTATATAAACAGGCGCATGAGCTTTGCATATAATATAGGCGCTCAAAATATTCTCATATTTACAACCCTGATATGTCAAATAAGGGGTGTGTACTTATATACCTTATCATTGCAACCCTCAGATTGGTCATCAATCTTATTGCCAAAACTAATCCGCAAAAATAATATCAAAAACTATTTTTTACCTTTTTGTTCTATCATAAATTCTCTGGGCATGATTTCAAAAGTTTAAACCCCTACCAGATTCATCAATTAGCCATGTTACTAATGGAATCAGCCATAATAGCAGTCCATGGATCAGGTTTCCTCACTGACTTAGTATACCCCCAAAGAAGTTTCAAACAAGGTGACCCCTAAACCCTCTCCTATACAACTTTGATCTTGGCCCACCCCTCTATGCAGAAAATGCTTGCCATATTGGTAAGTGTATAAGGTAAAGCACCAGTAAAGATGATGGTATCTGTAGACAATTGTGCAGTTGGTATATCTAGTAACAAAGGTGTTAACATCTTAGGATAAAACATCAGTTAATATTCAACAGCAAGCAGTGTAGCTATCATTATATAATTCAATTTTTTAGCTTTTTTTATTAATTAGAATTAATTGCTAATTAGGGTTGTGGAGTATGCAGATTAGACAACCAAAGAAGCTTTGATATTCAGAAGGTAAAATGCAATACTCAGTGAGTAACTTTTCTCTTACTACCTAATATAACAAGTTTTTATGATATAGTCTTTGTTCACATAGATGTCAATATCTTTCTGTACATTCTCTTGCCTTCTTGGCATAAACTTGGTACTTTGGCCTCCTGAACAAGCCACAATGGAATCCTTGACCAACCTCTCCCTTGGTGTTTATAGCAATAGAGGTATCAACCTTGTGAATGTACCTTTGAATAGATACTGGACTGGCTACTGTATCTTCTACTCAATTCTGATCCCAGGCTGATTACTGGAGACCTATGCAATTGAATCATAAATGAGTTAAACAAAGGATAAATTTGAGATTATGTGGTATAAGTCTGCTTTTTAAATTAAAAATTAAGTAATTTTATACCCATATTAAATTTCAAGATATTCAATTTAAAATAAGGGTAAAGTGTATCATTTCATTTTCTTTTGGAACTTCTGGTCAAGCGCTTCTTAATTTCCACTGTTGCAATTCTGATATGGATGGATGATAAGCCATAAGTCACTATGGCAGAATGGATAGGATCTGCCAAGTTTAATATGAGTAATGATTATTTGAGTGCCTCAAGATGAGGTAATATTGGGTTGTTTGGAAATTGCCTCAAATTAGAAAATCATGAAATTAATGAATGAAATTTTAATGGAACCAATAAGATATGGAAAATTAAGTTTACTAAGCCATGGAAGCAGTAGCATCCAAAGTCACTAAAATATGCAAGATGAGATGATTAAGAGGGGGTTGGTTGTTAATAAGTTTTGAGAAAGCAGCACAGCAAGGATCCGCTATATTTATTGTACTAAATAAAAGACTGTGGTGAGAGCAAGTGCTCCATATTTATATTTTATTTTATTTTTATTCAAGGTGGGCTGATATGGGGATAATACTGCACCAATTAATGGGAAATTGAATGAATGGGAAAGGAGGATAAAATCTGGAAAACCTCCATGTGTGGTGTATGTTAGGCCAGAAACTCCATGGACCACCTTTGCTATTTGCTATCTCAGTTTGGGGCATTAGTGCACAATGCCAACACAATCATAGTTGTCCCCTACCCAAAGTTCCTGTACCAGAATTGAACTTGGGGAGGCAGCAAAGTGCTCCATATTTATTAAATACTTTATTCTGTTGTTTTAAGGACAACAATCATCATATTGTTGGTCCTGTTGCTCAGTGGGCTGAACCCTGTGCAGAAACCCTTACAGCATATCTTAATTCCACCAATTTCACAACAGTGGTGCTCACTACAGGGGTCCCATTGATCACTCACAATACCAATAACATTCCTCAGTTGCTGGCCATGTCATATCAGGCTTGCTCTGGTATAGAGTCTTTCTGAGATGATGCAACCATTGAATATGCAGAACTCAAGCTTGCCTTGGATGCTGTGCTCCAGTGGAATAAAAGAAATTTATGCAGGAGGTTTGTATTGATAAGCTTCCTCCATTTGATTGCAATGGTAATATTCATAAATTTTTTAAGCAATTTGAGTTTGCAGTAGAAGGAGCTTCAGATCAGCGTAAAGCCAAATTATTAATATCCACCTTGGATGTTGAAAGCGCTGACCAAGTTACTTGCTATTTTCCCACCAGTTCCACTACCTATCAAAAATAAAAGATACTGTGATGTGGTTATTTGGAGGAACTATGAAAATGGTGCAGCGGAAGGCCAAGTTCTTAACCATTGGGTTTCAGCATAATGAGACCCTCACCGCATTTTCTGATCACTTTATGGTGGAAGCCCATGTGTTAATTGGGTCAGGAACTTTAACTGAATCAAATGTATGCATATCATTGACCTCCACTGTGAAACTATACCATGAGCTTTTCAATACCATGGCTCCATATTTAGAAGTTGGTATACCTTTGCTTAAACTCGTTCAAATCTTGCGCCAGTTATCTGCTACCTTCTCTTCACCCAAAATAGAGTGGAACCCTATCCCCTCTGCTGTTGGACCTTCTTATTTGGGGGAATTTATCTCTTCCAAGTCAGTGTCCATTTAGTAACCCACAGCCTTATTATCATTACACGCCTCATCTTAAACCAAGTTGCCACCAGCAGTTCAACTATCAGAAAAGGTCTGTTTACACCGTTCATCCCCAGCCTAACTTTTGGGGTGGTCTATTTCACAACAATCATGGGTGCATATCTTACAGGATCAATTATTTCTTGTGCAGTCACTCTAGGCACTTGGCCAGAAGTTGTCTTCATCGTCAGGTTCATTTCCTACTGCAGGACCAGTACAATCAGGGAAAAGTCAGAGTGAAGTAGAGATGGGACTCTCTGCTTCCGCTATTCTAACTCAAAACGTCCCACCTGAATCTATCCCAGTACATCCAGTGGAAGTTCCCCAGTATGACGATGCCTTTCTAAATCAGCAGTCAGTTGGGGGGGGGTTGAATGTGTTGACACAAGCGCAATTTATGGACATGGTGAAAGCAGGCCCTCAGAAGCAACCAAAGCCTTATGCCTGTCAAATGTTTAATCAACTTTCTACTTAAGACCAGATTCATTTGCTGATGCGCTTCTCTTAAAAGAGGTGAATGCGGCCCTCCCTGTGAACACTATTGTTAAAAAATACCCTAAATTGGGGAGGGTATTATGAGCTTTCTTGGAAAAAGAGATCCATTAAATATCCATGTTTTAAACAATCAGAATGCATCTTATTCTGAGTGTACTTACAGTGACAAAGTTGTAACAAAAAATTGAGTTTGTGAAACAATTAATACAGATGCCCCAATTAACAGTGTCCAAAAAGTTGGTGGCAAAGCTGGAATTAAAGCCTGATGTGGAGCATCATATGGTGTATGGGACTGCAGGCGCGGAAAGCACAGTTTTTGAAAGAGCATACAGCGCACTACCTTTGCAATTTGGGTCAATTGTCATTGTAGTCCTAGCCATAGTGCTACCAAATAATAACTATGACCTTTTAATCAGAACTGCTTTTATGCGCCACTTTGGAGTTGTTATTAATATGACCACAGAGACATTTGAAATTCTGAGGCAGCTGATCCCAATCTACTTCACTTCCAGTGGAACGCCAAAGGATTTGGTACATATGAGTCACATTAACCTTGCATATGGTGATGGAGTGGTTTCAGTTTGCTATCATCGACTTAAGTGCAAGACTTGGCCCTTCCCCACCAAATTTGTGAATATAAAGGGCTATTGCTTAGAGCTGTGGGCCCTATATCTATTCCCTCTGGACACCAAGTGTTGCAAATCTATATAACTGGATGAAACTCACAATTATGACCAATGGATCATTGGAGGAATTCCACCAAAGTTTTAATGGGCAGAAACCCCAAAAATGTTTGTTATAAGGATCAATTACCTTAGGATGAGGCAATTGTCAGGATTCTCCCTGGATTAGGAGAAAGCCTTGTCTAGGGGGAAAATTGATATAATCAAATGAAGGGCATAATTTTCAGATGGCCCAATAATTTTGAGAATGGAGTTCAATTCAACTAGAATATTGAATTTGGGACTTTCCCCAAATTATGCTAAATTTGGGGAAAATGTACATTTACTATTCATCATCTAATCTCTATCCACTCTTTATCTATTCCCACATATCCTAGTATTTGGACTTTCCTACAGGTCCCATGACATTACCCTTAAATATACCTATTCCTATCCTTATATTTTGAAGCACTATAAATAGTGCTAGATTATTCTAAATAAAATACTTCTCACCAGAACTCTTAATTTTATTTTACTTGATTTTAATGGAAAACATCTTGTCCAAGGCTGCTAACTTTGAAACCCTGCCTTCATATGATCATGCCACCAATGATTCCTCCCTGGCAGCCTAACAAAATGGTGCTTTCTGCCAGGTCCCTTCCAAGCTGCACCCTGAGCTTAATACGCTCTCTTAGGACAAGCAACCAATATGACAGAAATTAATAAAACTCCCATGAGTGAAGAATCCCAAATGAAGGACCCCATCTACGAGTTAGAGGTGACTGACCATTTTGCTAAATATGAGAAAGCATATACTGGACTGGATTCATATGCCACAATAATTAACGTTACTCAAGTTCTGCTTGATAAGTGCACCAACGAGTACAAATCTGCCATGTTAAAAGTTTACCAAAATTTATCTGATCCCAAATATCGCGCCTACTCCAAAAACTACTTCACATCTTCCCAGACCATCAGGATCCGCGATCATGCTAGAATCACCTCCCACTACATTATGGTTTATATTTATAAAATGGTTTGTGACCTTAAACTTGTTACACTAGAAAGGAACGAGATGATGGCTAAGGTTGATGCACTCTTGGCTAAATACAATACCACCATCTCTGAAATTTACCTTCAGGAGATGCTTGCTACCAAATCCCATCCAAATACCCTTCCCATCTGCACTGAAGAAAATTTGAATGAACTTGGAATAAGCATTGGGGTGAATAGCAAGCTCCTCATATCAATGGTTGTTAGGTCAGAAACTGTCCAAAATAACCTTTTAACTTTTATGTGATCAACTCTCATTTCCTCAATAAGGAACACCGAGAAGAACTTGGGCTTGCTGAACCCAATACATTAGATGTTGCTACTAAAGCTGAAGCCCAACAAGAAAATCTTGAGTTAATTTTGGTGGCCAAGCTGGAACCTCTTGATGATCAAAATGAAGCGGCCAACCTAAACGCTTTGGCACCAAACTTGTTTTTCTCTGCTGAGGCTCCCAAAAACTCCAACAACTTGCTTATGCCAACCAAGCCAAGTTCCCTTGAGACCAAATCACACTCTCTTACTGCTTTAATTTATTCTAAATCATTTATTTATTATTCTTTTGTTTTTACTAATATCTTAGGTTTTTCTGCAAACATTGGAGAAGATTTTAAAAAGTTGCCTCCTGACCGCTTTAAATTACTAATACAAAGCTGTGCTCAAATTCTCCTGCTTTCGCCTACCTGCCCAATAATTTCCCTTTCTTCTCTTTACGACCTAAAGTTTCTTGAACCAAAACTACTTGAATTTATCTCATTAACCTCGCAATCCCTTCACACTGATGTGGGCTCTATCTCCATCAAATTAGATATCAACTTGATTGAATCTAAGCCTAAATTGACTTCCTTCTATCCTCCTAACCAGCCCTTTTATTCTAATACCAAAACTAAGGCTGCCACTCCACTGATTGTATACTCAAACTCTCTACATTCTCACCAACCCAACAACTGGCACCCCTGGTCAAGGCTTGGAGGGGGCGTTGTTGGGATTCTCGACAGTTTAAATGAAGCCTTAACTTGGGGCTTCAAACTTGTTACTTATTTTAGACAATATCAACATATATTTACTTTTATTAATCTACCAATTGATGCTTTGTTGGGTTTAAAGCCCAAAATCATTATTAACTTCAATTTACTTAGCATCGTCCAAATTCAATTAATATTGGATGAACTTGAGATAAATTATAATCAAACTGCTCCACTAATTGATAATCCTGGATGATAATTTATCACAACTATTATTCTACCCTAGAGGAGATGAATCCCTTATTTCAATGTTATCTTATCTCAAACTTCACCTTATCTTATGAGTACTTTATCTGTTACCTACTTCTCTTTATCCTCTAAAAGATTTAGGATAATATTTCCTAATCTATTCTCAATTTCAATAGGGCTTGCGCTGATCATTCCTTTTATTCCTTATTATATCCCTTATTTTACATAAACTATTTAAGGTACAAATGATTTACTCAATAAAATAACTTTTACACTTCTACCTTTAATTAGGACTTCTGTAAAGTTCACTCTTGTTTTTGGGACCTCTGAACCAGTGTGGTTAAGTCCCTAACTCTTAACTTTTGGGACCTCTGAACCAGCCTAGGTTAAGTCCCTAATTAACTATTAGGACCTCTGAACCTGTTGTTAAGGTTAAGTCCTACTCTCACCTGTCCACCTCAGCAAGCTTCAAAGGACCCGCCTTCAGATCTCCCTCAGTCCCATCAAACTGGTGCTTTCTGTCAGGTTGCTTCTGAGTTGCACCATGAGGATATAGCCTCAACCTTGGACAATAAGAGTTTTCATCCTCAGTAGGTACTCTGGACCCCGACCTTTTGGCATACCTACACTGGAATGGCTGAGATGCAATAGCTGTGGGAAGTGATATTACCAAGAAGAGCTTTATGTGTCCTAGAGAAGAAGGTCCTATCCAGTTCAAAACACCAGGCCAACTCAAGCCTTTACTCGATTTAATGTATATGCCTGAAATAATTGAAACAGGTGTCAAAGAGCAATATAGCCAACATCATAAAATGAAAAGATTGAAAAAGGAAATACTTTATTATATGCAGGAAGCGAAATATAGTAAAGAATGGGACAATGACCAAAGAGATGCTTAGAAAATATCACACAGAGAAATGACTACTGGCCTATAGGATGGGTTTCCAATTATGAGGAGAAACTCTTTATATTTCTCACTAAAGTGAAGCATTATAAAAAAACTGACCAAATTGATGCTTATACTCCAGTCAAAGAGTGAAGATCAAACAAATTTGAATACTCAGAATTTAAAAACAACAAATTATTTTAATACTAATAATAACATTTATTTAGGTGACCAAAACCTGATTCTCTGCAATGACATCATTTCCCACTCTGATTTTGTGAAAGAAATCAGAACAAATTTTATTGAGTGTTTGGGAGTAAAAGTGCCAAACATAAATTTGGATGAGCATCATCTGAATAGTTGGACCAATCGCGTTGGGTCAACAAGTTGAAAACTAGCTTCTAAATTTAATGAAGGCAGCAAGCTGCAGGAATTTTTGGGAAGCCCCAAAAGCAATCAGTGCAATGATGCAATTTGAACGCCAGGCAAAATACCTGGGACTTACCTTTGCACCATTGGATATAAGCTTGATGACTCTTTTCCTGCAACGCTACCACTTTTCAACTTCAATGGCGCCCCTTCAAAAATTGGATCAGATATTACTAAGATGAATGCTGATCCCTACAAAAGCACAGGTCCTGAAAAAGTGAAGCCCAATAACCCCTTGCTGACAATCCAATCACTTTCTGAATTCAACGGTGCCCTTCCCAAGATTGGGCCTCAAACTACTGAAACTAAAAATATAGAATGCCCAGTTTGACTCTCAGATTGGGATAGCGCCAATACCAACAAAGCTGAGAGTCAAGAAAAAGTGAAGCTCAATGGTTCCTTTCTGGCAATGCTACCACTTCCCAATTTTGATGGCACCCCTCCCAAGATCAGGCCAAATATATCAAATAATTTAGATTACCCTGTTTGACTCTCAATTGGGATAGCGCCAATCCCAATAAAGACAAGAGTCCCAAAGATGCAAAGCCCTAGAAACCAACTGACATCACCTCTGCTACTGATGCCAACCTTCTGGCCCCCTTTGCATTTCCCTCTCAAACCTTGTTGCATGGTTCACTTTCAGTCACAAGTGGTATTTAATTACCCCAATCCCAAGATGGTGACTCAGCATTGCTAAAGAGGCCTCCCTATTGGAACCTGCAGGGGGCCATACCCTACCATCGCCTGGTCACCTTCCAAGCTTGTGGGGTTGATTGCCTATGCTACCCATTATCAACAACCTTTTCTCCAGGCCTTACCTGGATCTGCTGACAGATAAGAAGATCACAAGATGCCTGGTTCAAATGGCAAACAAAATGAACTGGAAGTTTGAAGAGGCCAAAGCCCATCTGGCCAAGATGGTGCAGGAGATGCATAAATGGATAGCACAGCTGGAGGCGGAGTTGAAGACCTCCAAGTTGGAAATCAGGCATGAGGCTCCGTACACCACCAAACTTGAGTCCTCCATCTACCTTAACCCTCTGGTCACAATTTACTCCCCTAGGACAAGGCTTGGGGAGGGTGTTGTCAGGATTCTCCCTGGATTAGGAGAAAGCCTTATCCAGGGAGAAAATTGATATAATCAAATGAAGGGCATAATTTCAGATGGCCCATTAATTTTGAGAATGGAGTTCAATTCTACTAGAATACTGAATTTGAGACTTTTCCCAAATTATGCTGAATTTGGGAAAAATGTACATTTCTTATTTTTTATCTAATCTCTATCCACTCTTTATCTATTCCCACATATCCTAGTATTGGGACTTTCCTACAGGTCCCATGACATTACCCTTAAATGTCCCTATTCCTATCCTTATATTTTGAAGCACTATAAATAGTGCTAGATTATTCTAAATAAAATACTTCTCACCAGAACTCTTATTTTATTTTACTTAACTTTAATGGAAAACATCTCATCCAAGGCTGCTAACTTTGAAGCCCTGCCTTCTGATGATCGTGCTGCCAATGATTCCTCCTTGGCAGCCCAACAGCAATAATAACTATAATGGGACGTACTAAATCGCCTTCAAAATAGGGCAATAAGGCGATGCTGACATTCAACAAGATATTTGGATTGCCTCAAATCAGGGCAATAAAGAATGAAGAACAACAAGCTGAAACCAATGAGAACAGGGTGAAATGAATAAACTAAGCAAAAGAGTTGGTACTGACTGAGGTCACTGGGATATCAGCAAAACGAGGGGATTGGAAGAAGGAGGTTTTTTAGTAGAGAAAAAGAAAGAAGGAAGAAAGAGAAAGCATATTTAAAGATCTGCTAAGTTTATTATATTAAAATTGAAGTGTTTTGGGGGAAATTGCTCCCATTTTATTATATATGTTAATTGTTTACAAGTGTATCAAGGAACTGGCGATTGTCATATTGACTGTTCCAATTTTTCAATGGCCGTAACCCTGTGCAAAAAACCCTTCAGTGGATATTTATGAAATCACCAAAATTTAACAGTGGTTCTCTACAGGGGGCTCATTGAGCAATATCAATATGATGAAAATGCAGTTGCTGGCTATGTCACACCCAGATTTCTGTGATAAGGAATCTGCATGACACGCTGGGCCTGTTGCATATGAAGAACTGAGACTTGCATTGGACACTGTGATCAAAAGACAAGATGAGTTGCTTCAGATGGTTTACAGTGATAAGCTGCCACCATATGATTGTGAAGGAAATATTTATGGGTTCTTTTGATGATTTGAGTTTGCCACTGAGGAAACTTTGGATTGACAGAGGGTGAAACTATTGCTCTCCTTGGATGTCAGAAGTGCTGTTCAAGTCATTTGTTACCTTCCAGATAGTTCCATTTTATACTAAGATGTTAAGGAGATGGTGCTGCGGTTGTTTGGTGGAACTGCAAAGATGTTGCAGTGGAAAGCCAAGTTCTTGACCATCATGTTTCAGCGAAATGAGACCCTTATCACATTTGCTAAGTAATTTATGATGGAAGCTCATGTGCTGATTGGGACAGGAGTTTTATCTGAAGTTGATGTGTGCATTGCAATGACCTCAGTGGTTGAAGCCATACCCTGAACTTTACAATGTCATGGCCCCATTGTTGGAGGCTGATGTACCTCTTCTTAAACTTTTTCAGTTTGTATGTCACTTAGCTGTAACTTTCCCTCCACCCAATACTGAACAGAGTCACATGGTCGCTGTTGTCAACCCTAATCATGTGGGGGGAATCAACTGGTCAGTGAAGGTTCCATCTGATTACTCACCACAGTCCAACGTTCATTCCATAACTACTGATTGACATCTGGCCAACTACCGCTTTGGCCCTAAATACACTGATTGGCAGCAGTCATTCTAACAATGTGGGTCCAGTTATGCCAATTCTCTTCAGCACAACCTATAAAGTGGGCCAACTAATATTCAGTACAGACATAGATCCTATGGGGTACGTTGTTTTACTTGTGGTCACCCTGGGCACATGGGACAATGGTGCTCCAATTGATGGATCCCTCCCATACAATGGGATCAATATTATCAGGGAAAAGTCAGAAAGGAGTAGAGATGGGACTCTCTACTTCCACTAGACTGAATTCAAACGTCCCACCTGAATTTAATATATTAATTGCAGCAGAAGCCTCTCATTATGATGATACATTCCTCTACCAACAGCTGATTGGGGGAGTAAATGTGCTGATTCAGGCACAAACCAAAGAAATGATGGACAAAGGATCTCCAGAGTGACCAAAGCCTTACGCTTATCAAATATCTGACCAAAGTCTGTAAGTCCTGAGGGATCAGCCCCTACAACTGGATAGGGAGCAGCATCCCTTCTGGACAAAAAGGGGCCCAAAGGCCCAAATGGACCCCCTGTTGCAGTTGAGTGACCTGGCGCTTGTGTTGATGAGTGCTGGGTGACTGCCTTCCCTCCTAAAGATAATCAGATCTCTCCCCTCCCCCCTCCCCAACCCTGGTAAGATTAATAGAGGGGACCTGTCAGGAGATTATGCAGGCCAGGGGCCACAGGTGGGCCCTTGGGACCCTTCACTCACCAGGAAAAACATACCAAGTTTTAAAGAAATAGCCAGTGCTAGTTTCGGAGCCTGGTTTGCAAATTCTGGGCTAACAGAGCCGGTCTAAACTGGCCAGGTCCAAAAATCAGATCAGAACTCGATTTGGGTTTTGAACCAGGTTACAAGTGACTCAGACCAGTTGCATCTACCCCCCAGAACAGATCCAGGAAATTTGGATCGTGTAAACAATCAGATTGAGAGTTTGGACCAGGTTGCAGATGACTGAGCACTAAGGCCACAGCCCCCTGGGACAAATATGGGAAATCTGAACCATGTGAACAGCCTGACTCAAATGGTCAAGGCCCAGATTGATACCATTGACCTGGTCTGGCCCCAAAAATTTAGAAAAATCTGCAAGAGTTTTTTAATTTTTGCCAAGATTTTGGGCATCCCTCCACCCCCCACCCATCAGCCAACCAAATCCCACCACCAATTCCCAATCACCCAATCCCTCAGCATTCACACTATGCAATTCTCCCAATACTTAAGGCAACTGCCCTGCTGAGGGGCAGTTGTTGGTTTGTTCTCTATTCTTCCCACGCTTTGTGCTAAAATAAAGCCTGAATACCCCAAACGCCTTGCCATGGACTTCAACTATTTGTTTTTTCAAAATTCCGCCAATCAATCTGGCAAAGTGTGCCACTGCCCAAATAATCATCCCAATAATCACCAAATGGGTCATCTGGTCACTTGACCCTGCCACATGGTGGTGGATCATATCTGCTGTAAACTGCCTCATTCTCGATGATGGAGTTGATTCTCCATCCATTTTTATGTAACCATCTAATGTGAACCCATCCATCTGCTTTGCTGTTGGGATTTCTGAGACTGCTCCCCTATCAGAGTAGCCTCAGGGTGCCCCCACCCCAATGCCTGCAAGCTTGGCCCCCACACCTGGATTGTCTGCCACTAATCTCACCCACCTGAGGGCTCCAGAGTACCCCGCCCAAGGGCGGCTCAGCCCTAACGCTCATCACAGGTCCATTTTCCCCTCCGACAGCACCCCTGCCTACGCGGTGGGCCCTGTGCTGCCCCTCTCTGGTGCACAGACTCACCTACTCATAACTGAAGGCCAGCAACCGTGAACCCTGAAGGAGTCATCATCCTCCCCACCTCTTCCACCCTTGGGGGTTGCCCCCACAAGATTCGCGGTTTCCCCCATTGCAACCATCTGGTTTGCCTTGGGGCCTTTGGTACATTTATAAACATTTACTTTACTCACGTCCCCAATAGATCTCCCCTTCTTCTAGTCGCATGGACTGCTGTGCCCTTGGCATTCTGGGCTCTCCACTGGGTGCTCACATACCCTGACTGGGAGCCCAGTATATTTTTATTAGCCGCTTCAATGACAAAGTCTGTCTGATCAGTTAGAACTGTTCGCCAATACTTTGTCCCTGATAGGAGTAGATGTCACCCTTCCAGTGGATGCTATTGTAACATGGTACCCTAAAATTGGCACAGGTATTGTGAGTTTCCTGGAAAAACATGAATCACTGCACGTACATGTAGTAATAGCTGGCATTCATCTTACTCAGAATGCACTTACTGTGACACAGTGGTAGCCAAAACCTGGGTATAAGCTATAATTGATATGGGCGCCCTTGTTAACATTGTCTCCACTAAATTGATGGCAAAGTTGTCTTTAAAACCTGACATAGACCACCAGATGGTGTATGGAATCGCTGGAGCAGAAACCACAGTCTCTGAGGGAGTGTATAGTGCACTTCCCTTGCAGTTTGGATCCATTGTTGTTTTGGCTCCGGTGGTGGTATTACCAAATAGCAACTACAATCTGTTGATTGGGACTGCCTTTATGCAACACTATGGGGCTGTCGTTGACATGATGAAAGAAACTCTAGCCATTCTAAGACAGCGGATCCCAATTTATTTCACCTCCAGTGGAGTGCCAAAGGGCTCAGAGCATATGGGTTAGATCAACCTTGCCCACAACGATGGGGTGATACATTGCACTATCATTGACTAAAAAGGAAAACTTGGGCCCTTCCCCATCAAATATATGAACATCAAGGGCTACCGCTCAGAGCAGCTGTAGTTATATCCTTCCCTCTGGACATCAAGTAATAGTAGACACTGAGTTAGAGGTGGAAGTGCCAGCTGGGCTCTATGGGGAGATTATTAGGCCTTATCAGCAATCACAGCTTGAGCCCCACATGGCTCCAGGCATCATACTTCCAGGCCATGGAGATATCAAGTTATTAATAGAAAATCTTCAGAACAGACCAATTTGAATCCGCTGGCATCAGATTATAGCATATATACATCTGAACCCGGTTGAGGAGATCAACCAGGTTCAAAAGTTTGGTTCTTTAGATGAAGTTGGTCTGCCCCTCGAACTGCATCCCAGTGTAATGATGTTTGTGCCATGGGAGAATTTAATGGGGTTATCAGAAGATCAGAAGGATCAGGCGGAAGCTTCATTTTAAAAATATAAGGATATTTTTGCAGTTGATGATCATAATTTGGAGTGCGCTCAGGGGGTTGTTCATCGACTGGATACTGGGGATCATCCCCCCATCAGATCTCAACCAATCCGCCAATCAAGGGCAGCTAAAGAATTCGTCACCAAGGAGATTAAAAAAAGCTGCTAGAGTAGGGAATGCTTGAACCATCTAAAAGTCCGTGGGCTTCACCTGTCCTAATTGTTAAAAAGAAAGATGGCACTAATCATGTAGTAATCAACTACTGGAAGCTTGATAATATTACCAAAAAAGACTCATACCCTCTACCACGGATTGATGATGTGCTGGATTGGTTAGGTGGAGCTCGCTACTTCTTGGCATTGGATTTGATATCCAGTTATTGGCAAATTGAGTTGCCCATGGTGGAACAAGAAAAATGCATCATAATCACCTCAAGAGGCTTTTCTAACCAACTCACATGCTGCAAGGGCTATGTAATGCCCTGGCTACGTTCCAACAAGCAATGGACACCATTCTTGGCGACCTGAAGCTATCATGTGTAAATGTTTACCTCAATGATATTAATGTCTTCTAGTGAACATTTGATGAGCACCTTACCCATCTGGAAGAGGTATTTGACGACTGGCTGAGGCCAATATTAAAATAAAGCCCTGGAAATGCCACTTCTTCAAGGATCAGTTGGAGTACCTCAGTTTTGTGGTGAATGCAATTGGGCTGAGACCCCAACCAGCCAAGGTAGAGGCTATCCAGAAGATGACTAAGCCCGTTAGTAAGCGGGACATTCAGGTGTTTTTTGGGATGGTGGGTTATTACTAATGCTTCATACCCAATTTCAGCTGTATCAGAGGTCCACTGTTTGAACTACTAAAGAAGGATGCCATGTTCAAATAGACAGAATGGCGCCAATGCACCTTTGATACACTTTAAATGGCATTAATTTTCACGCCCATGTTGCGCTACCCTAATTTTGATAAGGAATTTATAGTGCAGATGGATGCGTCACTTTCTGCTGTTGGGGTGGTCCTGTCTCAGAAGGACGATGAAGGGGAGGAGCACCCAGTGGCATACTGCAGCCAAAGCCTGAGTAGCTTTGAACGTAACCATACTGTGACTGAGTGGGAGTGCTTAGCAGTGACTTATGCTTACAAGCGATTTAAAGTATATTTGCATGGGGTAAAGCTTAAAGTTATAACAGATTATTCCTTGTTACGCTGGTTGCAGAACCTTAAGGAGCCTGAGGTCCATCTATCTCGATGGGCCCTTAAACTTCAGGCTTACAACTTTGAGATCCTTCACTGACCAGGAGCAAAACACCAGAATGCTGATTGCTTGTTGAGGTTACCAACTATTGCAGTTATGGCGGATCTGAGCAATATTATGTATGACAAGATGCTCAGCGGAAAGTACGCTGATGAGCTGCCACAAGTCATCAAGGCATTAAATGAAATGTGAGGCAATACTTTCCAGCGGAATGGTGAGTTGTACAAGCAGATTGGCAACTCAACAGTAAACTTTCCGCGACCCTCAGTGCAGCCTAACATTATCATGAGTGCACATAGGGCAGTTGGGCATGGTGGCGTGGGCAAGACGTTGGAATTATTGTGGCCTCAGTATTACTGGGGAAGCATAAACTTCAATGTGCTTGATACTATCTCTTCCTATCACCAATGCCAAGTGAAAAAGCTGTACCGCCAGAAGACCTCATACTGGTTAGTAAAGCCACACTTTGCTTGGAATACAATTTCCCTTGATGTCATCAGCCCTCTGCCAACGGGAGTTGAAAGGTCCAAGTATATCCTGGTGGCAATTGACCACTTGACCAGGTGGGTTGAGGCGCAGGCCATTCAGGATCTGGGTGCAGTTACTGTGGCTAAGTTTGTAATGGAATGCATAATTCAGCATCATGGATGTCTGCAGTTTATCCTTACTGACGATAACCAACTTCACCTCTCACATTTTACCCAAGCTCAATGAATTGATGGCCATCTGAGGGGTCCTAAAAATCCCATATCATCCTGAGTCCAACAGAATGGTTGAATGGGTTAATGGGTCTCTAGTGAGCATACTATGGAAGTTGGTTACAGATAGGCCCTCCAATTGGAGTACCCTCCTTTCTACCGCAGTGTTTGCCTACAACATTAGCTACCATTCTGCCACAGGGAAAAGCCCATTCCAATTGCTTTATGGACAGCACCCCGCTCTGCCTGCACTTCTATATGCCTGTGTGGAGGACATTGGAGGAATGGGCTGCAATGCTATTTGACTGCCCTAATTAATATGTTGATCAAACTACAAACTGAAGCGTATTCATTCAGCTTAGCCAAGAAAATCAAAAATCAGGCTGCCAATATGGTACAGCAAAGTGGCCTAGCACAGTTCAAAGATGGAGACATGGTCCTATTTCATGATCAACATGGGTTTGGGTGAAAACACAAGTTGGCTAGAATCTAGATTGGGCCATTCAAAGTTATTGAGAAGACAGTTGTGGACATATATACTATCAAGGACCCTGTCAGAATCTGAGGATCGCTTGCTTGGAAATTAATATTCTGCATGTCTATCTGGGCTGAAGTTCCGATGTTAGATCCTCAATAGTTCCTGTGGTTTACAGGATTTGAACCGTCTATTAACTCACTAGACCTATTAAATTTAATTTGACTCTTCTGGCCAATTTTGGTCAAAATTTTTCCTTTGTAATTGGGAACTTTATCTGAGGAAGGATTAAATACAAACTGGGCATTCAGTCCTTACAGTTTGTCAACACTTCTCCAAGGTTGGATTCAGGATAAATAAAAACCAGAAAAAGGATAAAATAAATACAACTTTTATTTTAGCTAATTATTAGATAATGGTCATTAGGCCAGGTGCCAGTATTTATACCTCTAGGGCATCTCCTGGCCACATACAGCACAAAATTTCAACAGCTATTTTGCCACTCAGTTTGGCCTATGACTGAAACCTTTTCTTAGGTTCATTGGGGCAAAATACTCTCAAAATTGGGAGAATTTCAGGTACAAAAATTGCAATAAAAGCATGCAAAGTTGTCCTAAGATCTCCAGGATTTCAGTTTCATCATACTGCTGATGAGACACAACTTCTGTGAAATTTTGGCTTCAATTGAAGAAAATGATGCACCCCTAATCAGGACGTCAGAAAGCCTCTTCCTTGATAGCCTTAAGTAACCCCCTTCAGGTGGTCCATGTAAGTGCTATCATGCTGATTATGCATATTGACATATAAATTTCGCCCTCAGGTGGAAAATTGATAACATTGTTTGTTCATTTAATTGTCCATGGGACTTTTAAATGTAACTTCAGGTCATCCCTGAATTATTTTGTATATGATTGAATGGTTTGTGTTTTAATAATTGGGACCAATTGCTGAGATTTGATGCATCAGAATTGGCCATAATATGTGAGCATATTTGGGCTGAGCGCCTGATAAATTAATCGATCAAATTGTCACTGAGATAATTGGCCCAAGTTGTATAATTGCAATAGGCGTTAGCTCAAGCGTTAGAAGGATATTCAGCCCAATCTGATGGTTGTCAAAAGTTTATTTATGAGTCAACCACCAGAATCTGACATTCCCCCTCTTGACTTGAACATAAGCCCTAAGATTCCAATTAGCCTACATTGGTTGTTTCTAATCAGTTTGAACGCCCAATGAGAATATTAGGTTTTTCTATTTGGTAACTTCAGCCAGACCAGCCAATGGGTCTGAAGAATGATGGGCCAAATGCCCTTCAAGTCTAAAGTTGGATCTGCTCCCCAACCTCAAGTGCGAACTAAGAATTAATTAGTATAGAAGTATTTGTTTTATTTTTGGCTTTGGTTTTGGTTTTGGTTTTGTATTTTTGTATTTTTATGGTTTTATGGTTTTTCCCTTTTCTTTTCTTGATCAGCCCACTTATTAAACCTTCTTAGGAATTTTGCATGGACTTGGTTGTATATATGACTGGTCCTAATATCCTTGATGGTGTATACAAACTTAGACGTTTTCTCAATCACTTTAAATGGCCTAACCCAGATGTGATCTAATTTTTGCATTTGACCCAATCTGTGGGTATTGCAAAATAGAACTTCGTCATTAACTTCAAATTTGGCCAGAGGGTAGCAATTATTTAAGTCCTTTTGATGTCAGGCCTTTTTCTTGGCAAAACTGTTGTCAAAGGCTTGTGCTTGTAGTTTATTTAAGGCATCCGCAAGCTTCTCAACATACTGAGGGTAAGTGTTTTCACTGGGATCCTCTAGGGCCAAATATAGCAGCGTTGGTAAGGATGGGTGTCTAACGTATAATAGTCGAAACAGGGACATCCTGGTTGCTGAATGGTAGGAGATATTGTAGGCAAAGACTGCCAAACTTAGATATGTACTCCATTCAGATAGTTTAGCTGAGGTTAATTTCCAGATAATGTTCACCAACGTCCCATTTGCACGCTCAACAGTCCCATTAGTTTCAGGCTGATAGGGAGCAGATAGCACACCATGTACTCCCATTAGTTGGTTGAGCTTAGCAATGACATTGCCAGTAAATTGGGTTCCATTATCAGTCAGAATAACCTGAGGACATCCATGTTTTTTTAGTACTAGATGGTGAGGACATCCATGTTTGTGGATGATGTTTTCAAGTACGAACTTGGTGGTAGTTGCCGCTCCAGCTTCCCAAATAGCCTTGGCCTTAACCCATTTAGTCAAGTGGTCGATGGCTACAATTATATAGTTGGCCTTCATATTGCTTGTTGGAAGTGGGACCACAATGTCGATAGATACAGTATGCCAGGCAAAGTTGGGCCAAACAAGCTGGTAAGCTGTGCTTTTTTAGAATGGTTTTCTGCCCTGGCACTCTTCACAGCATTCTAGCATTTCTTGGATGTCAAAATGCATTGACTCCCAGTAATAGAATTGCATTCAGATGCTCTTTCATCTACTTGAATCCACCATGCCTATGGCCTTATGCGCTGCCATAATTAAGTCTGTTTAGGCTGATGGTCTTGAAAAATAAACTTTTTGTCCTTGATGATCTTGTAAAGCATCCCGTTTTTGATGGTTGTATTTTTTTGTGGATCTGATAGTATTTTTTGGATTAATCTCAGGCTCATCATGATACTCTCTGGTGATCATTTTCATAAACAACTCATCAGCGGCCTGACTAAGGGTTGCAAGGTGGGTAGTTGGGATAGACAGTCAGCGTTTTGGTGTCTTGCACCTGCTCAATGCTCAATAGTGTAGTCATAGGCTTGAAGCTTTAAAGCCCAGCGGGCTAATCAGCCCTCAGGTTCTCTTAAGTTATTCAACCATCTTAGGGAAGCATGATTGGTTACAACTTTGAAATGAGTATAATGAAGGTAGACCCAAAATTGTTTGCAAGCATTTATAAAAAGCTAAGCATTCTTGTTCCATCACCATGTAGTTCCTTTTATGAACGTTTAAGGTCCAACTAGTGAAGGCAGCTGGATGTTCTTCACTATCTTCTCCAACTTGGGATAACACGGCCCCCACTGCTGTTCTTGATGCATCAGTTTGGATGATAAATTCGCGATCAAAGTCCAGATATCAAAGAACAGGTGCGCTTAATAGAGCCAATCATAATTGGTCAAATGCATCCTGGCAATCTGGAGTCTAGTTTAATGGGACCTTATCTTTAAGAAAATAGAATAGTGGCTCTCCAAGTTGTGTGAAGTCAGCAATATATTGGCAATAGTACCTAGTCATGCTTAGGAATACTTAAATATTGCGCTTAATTTGGGCCATTTCATTTTGAGATGGCATCTAGCTTAGAGAGTTGGGGCTGAAGACCCACTTTATCTATCACAAATCCAAGGTATTCCAATTGGTCTTTAAAAAACTGACATTTTTTGGGCTTGATTTTCAAGTTTTCAGCAGCTAGCCTTCTTAAGAACCTCCTCTAGGTGTTTCAGGTGGTTGTCAAAAGTGTGGCTGAAAATGTTGATATCGTCAAGGTACACTAGTACACATGACAATTTTAAATCTCCCAGGATTATGTCCTTTGCCCGTTGGAATGTGGCTGGGGCGTTGCAGAGCCCTTAAGGCATTCTCATCGGCTGGAATAGGCCCTCTTGGGTTATGATTGCACACTTCTCAAGCTCCTCTTTGGGAAGATCTATTTGCCAATATCCGCTGATAAGATTCATTACTGAGAAGAACTTCACACCCCTAGCCTATCCAAGGCGTCGTCAATTCGTGGCAGTGGGTACAAGTCCTTCTTTGTGATGTTGTTTAACTTCCAATAGTCAGTGAATACTCAGTTGCTTCCATCCTTCTTCTTTACTATTAAAATTGGTGAGGCCCATGGACCTTTTGAAGGGACTAGCATACCACAATTGAGGATTCCTTAATTTCCTTGGATACTCCCTCTTCTGATAATTTCAGGCATCTAATTGGGTGTAATTGAATAGGTTTATGATCTCCAGTATCAATTTTGTGGGTGACACCATTAGAACAACTCAAGTCAAAATCATCTTGTGTGAATATTTCCTGATATTTAGAATAACTCCTGAGCTTGGCCTTTTTCAGAGTTTGTCAGGTTGCTTAAATCGGCTATAGGAACAACGTTATTTATGCTGAGTTGGTCCTTATCAGGGAGCCCTAATTTGATAAAAGTTCCAACCTCATGAAATGAGTGATTATCCATGGTAGGGAACAGATGCAGAAAAACGATTGTTTGATGTCACCTAATGGAGATGGGGGAATTTTGCAGGTTTGCACATAAGATATGTATCTCTCCATGGCCCAGAATGATAATACCAGGGGCAATGTTTGGTTCAAATTGAGATTTAGACCATAGTTGATATATTTCACCATAAATGCCTTCTAGGATATTAATCATTAGTCCTGTCAGGATGATTACTTGTTCTCCGTATGGTATAGTGATGGTCTGATTTGATTGAAGTGGAATGCCCTTTGACTCTTCAATCTGAATAAGAAGTGGTTTTATCTTTGACCAAGCTTTGGAATAACCAATTGGGATGACTCCATCTTTGTAGGCCAGATTTATGAATAGGCTGGGTTTCTTTTTTTCAACTGCATTATCACAGTCGTAGAAAAGTGGAATAGCTTGGCCCAAAATGGTGAGAGTATCATCCTTATGATTGGTAACAACTCCATATCTTCTAAGGAATTCAGCCCCAATTAGGATATCATAGTTTGTATTTGGCAACACTATGACAGGTGCCATTACTACAATGGATCCAAATCGGAGTGGTAGGGTACTGTAGGCGCCCAGTGATTTGGTGGTATGCACTCCAGCGGTTCCATATTCCTGGCAGTGGGCAACATTGGGCACAATTTTCAGTTTTTTAACCAATTTTGTACTGACTATATTGATAGGAGCGCCACTATCAACAATGGCCTAAACTTGCGCCTTGTTCACTGCTATGTCCACATAAGTACATTCAGAGTAGTTTTCAGAAGTATTTATTGTGTGAATGCTGTGGCTGTTGCCTGATTCCAGGTGTGCTTTCAGGCTTGAGCAGATATCTGGGAAGTTATCTGCTAAGATCTTCATGGGAATATACACTTGAACGTTGTTAAGCTTAGGTAAATCTGTTGAACATCTGGGTTGTAGATCCAAATCCTGGTCAATAATTTGCTTTGCGTAAGGTTTTGATACCTCTGCTTGGGCTTCTTTGGTTATATTCAAGGGTTTAGTTGCTTTTGTAGTGGCCTGAGTAGTGACCATTATGACATTATTAGCCCCAATATGGTTGAGGTTATTTTCAGCAACATCTTCAGCCCTAAAGAGCTCTTTAGGGTCAGGTGGAATGGTTTGAAAATTAGTGGAGTTAGAGCATTCCGGCTCTACTCCACCTGCTCTTTTCCCGCCTCACTGTCACTGTTAATTTCTAGAGCAAAGTTGACCCCAGGCTTTTTGTTGGACCATCTGTAGCATTGATTACCAAAGTGCCCTATATGACCACATTTGTAGCATGTAATCGGCCCTATTTGCTGTTTTTGCTCAAATTTTTGGTTCATATTTTGGAAATTTCCCCCTTGTTGGACATCATGTTGTTTTTTGGGCCCAAAAATTGGGATTTTTGCTGATCTTTGGCCCAATTAGGTGTGTTGAAATTATGGGAACAGCTTCTCAAGTAATTGGTGAGGTCTTAGATTTCCAAGCTTCCATTGAATGCAGGCAACATGACATAGTGCAGTTCACAGAAGGGCATAATTGCGTGCTCCAATGCAATCTTGGTGTCAAACTTATCTATTGCATTGCACCCACGCAGAACTTGTGCCTCATGGAAGAATCTATCCGCAAAGTCCTTAATAGTATCATTCTGTTTAAATTCAATATTAAGATGTTCTCTTTTCCAGGTTTCTAGTTTCTCAGTCCTCCAAACTGTTTGGTTATTGCAATTTTGGCATCCATATAGGATTAATCGTCACCCAAATAGGGCATAATGAGGTCACAGCTATGGGCATCAAGTGAGTTAATCAGTGCTGATCCTTTAGCATGGTCTGATGCTCCTCTCATTGTTTTTAAATAATTTTAGGAAAGAGTAACCGTTTCCATTCTTATTAAACTTAGGTAGATTAATGGTTTAAGGTCATCCCACCCTGTTTCAGCCACAGGGGTTGTACTTTTTCTTGAGCGTCTTGATGTATCATTGCTCATAATTGGCCCTCTTTACTGCTGGGATGTGTCTGGAGTTGGGATTGAAGCTAGTACTCTAGGCATAGAACAGATGTTTGAGATATCAGTTTCTGCATTGGTGTTGATTTCTGATAATTCAGTTTGGTAATATTGCTCTGAACTACTGGATTCTGATGCCTGAATTCAGCCCTTAGTTTTTCAAAACTGTTTTTTGGCTGAATGGACAGTGTTTTTTCCTACTTTTCTTTCATCAAAGCTGTGTGAGCATTGGCTGCTTTGTTTTTTGAGGTTGTTAGGCTTTTCTTCAAATAAAGCTTGATTAGATGCTATGCTCTTAATGTCTTTGCCCATACTATCTACTTGGGAATTTGCAGTTGATAATTGAATTCTGAGTTCCCAGATTCATTGAGTAATTTCAGTGTTTCTGGCCTGCAATCTCAACACAACCGTCCAAATTTTTGAAAACTCCTTGTTGTTCAAGGCATCATCCTCATCCCTATTTGGGACGACTGGTTTTGCTTCATGAGCTCCCCCCCACATTGACAAAATTATGGGTATAGGAGGTACCAGCTGCGGAGCCATGTTGACTGGGAAAATAATCTGAGATGGCCTTGACCTTAGATTCCATATTGATATCGCTGTTTTGTCTGGCCAATTCTGCCAGGAATTGGTTACTGGGATCCATTTTGGAGAGTGTCACCGGTTTTAAGTGAGCACCAGTTGTCAGAATCCAATGATTACTCGCTTGATAATAAATATTCTGCACGTCTATTTGGACTGAAGTTCCAATGGTAGATCCTTGATAGTGCCTGTGGTTTACGGGATTTGAACCATCTATTAACTCACTAGGCCTACTAAATTTGCCTAGTATCTTCTGGCCAATTTTAGGCATAATTTTTCCTTCATAATTGGGAACTTTGTCTGAGGCAGGATTAAATACAAACTGGAGATTTGGTCCTTCCAGTTTGTCAACACTTCTCCAAGGTTGGATTCAGGATAAAAAACCTGAAAAAGGATAAAATAAATACAACTTTTATTTTAGCTATTTATTAGATAATGGTCATTAGGCCAGGCGCCAGCATTTATACCTCTAGGGCATCTCCTGGCCACATCCAGTACAAAATTTCAACAGCTATTTTGCCACTCAGTTTGGCCTATGACTGAAACCTTTTCTTAGGTTCATTGGCGGCAAAATACTCTCAAAATTGGGAGAATTTCAGGTACAAAAATTGCAATAAAAGCATGCAAAGTTGTCCTAAGATCTCCAGGATTTCAGTTTCATCATACTGCTGATGAGACACAACTTCTGTGAAATTTTGGCTTCAATTGAAGAAAATGATGCACCCCTAATCAGGACGTCAGAAAGCCTCTTCCTTGATAGCCTTAAGTAGCCCCCTTCAGGTGGTCCATGTAAGTGCTATCATGCCAATTACGTGTATCAACATACAAATTTCGCCCTCTGGTGGAAAATTGATAACATTATTTGTTCATTTAATTGTCCATGGGACTTTTAAATGTAACTTCAGGTCATCCCTGAATTATTTTGTATATGATTGAATGGTTTGTGTTTTAATAATTGGGACCAATTGCCAAGTTTGATGCATCAGAATTGGCCATAATATGTGAGCATATTTGGGCCAAGCGCTTGATAAATTACTTGATCAAATTAATGTTGAGATAATCGGCCCAAGTTGTATAATTGCAATATCATTAGCTCAAGTGTTAGAAGGATAATCAGCCTGATCTGATGGTTGTCAAAAAGCTTATTTTTGAGTCAACCACCAGAATATGACAGACCCACTAGTGGTCAGATCATCAACTGAGTGCATGCAAAGGTCCTCAGGGCGTATAAGCAATGAGGAGCCTTATTATTCAGTCAAAGGGGGGTAATGTCATGATTCTGATAAGATTGGATTTTAAGACCTAAGTTGTTATGGCAGAATGGATAGGATCCACCAAGTTTAATATGAGTAATGATTATTTAAGCACCTCAAGATGAGGTGATATTGGGTTGTTGGGAAGTCGCCTCAAATTAGGTAATTGTGAAATTAACAAATGAAGAATTGGTGGAACCAATGAGTTATGGTAAATTAAATCACTAAGCCATGGAAGCAGTAGCATCTGAAGTTGCTATAATATAGGTGAGATGAGATGATTATGAGGGGGTTGGTTCTTAACAAGTTTAGAGAAAGCAGAACAGAAAGGATCCGCTATATTTACTATATTAAATAAAAGAGTGTGGTGGGAGCATGTGTTTCATATTTATTAAATAGTTTATCCTGTTGTTTTAAGGACAACAATTATCATATCACTATCCTGTTGCTCAGTGGGCTGGACCCTGTGCATAAACCCTTATAGCATATCTTAACAATTCTGCCAATTTCACAACATCCACTTTAGTCACAGCATCCATTTGTCTAAGTTAAATAATGCATGAGCTCTATCTTATAGTGGATATCCCTTGACCAGGATGGTGCCTTTTTCTTGTGTGATCCCCACTTCTTATTCAGTGGGTCACTGCTTTCAGCAATTGACATAAATCTCCTTTTATACCTTTTTCATTAGGGCAGGTGGTGGTGCTGTTCCAAGGCATCTGTATTAAGGGTTATTAAATGTCATTGAAAATTGGTTGTTTGGCTGATTTGGTATTGTATCGAATGTTCAGCCAGGGAAACTAGTATTAGATGGGGCATCAGTAATTTTTACTTCATCACCATCTTAAATTGGGACTTCTTTATCTTTTGGAGGCTTTCAAATTATTTCACCACCTGTAGGTAAAAAAGTGGCTTGAATTTTATAGTCATTGGTGCCATCATTATATAAGGATCTCATTTATGTCTGTTAAATGAATTGGTTGACGTCATATTGACCAAATGGAAGATATTTGGGTCACCACAGTCAATAAAAAGGGGTTTAATCCTTCCAAAACTCAATTGTCATCTAAAATCTATTGGTTATGATTGTTTCAAAAATACCTTCATGAAGTCAAGGAATTAATTTTCTGAAATATTTGTAATCCCATTCACGTCACTTCCCCTTACAAGGTGAGACTATTATAAGGGCCTAAGGTGCCAGGCATGTACTCTGTTAGATAATAAGTTAGTATCATCATCTCTAATGGAACTTCAGCTCCTCTCATGGTCAGGATAGTTGCATTCCAGACTAGATACCTTACAACTTCTTGGGCTGTCTTCCCTGTTTATAAAAACAAAACTTGTTTTTATTTTAATTATGGTAGTCTATTTTAACGTTAAATCTCTTATTAGTTCTTAGTAATAGTTAACTTAATATTACTATCTGCTTCTAGATGAATGTTAATTAATTTTTCAGCCAACTCTTGTTGATAGTTATGTTAAAAAGTTCTTGAGGTCCACATTGATAACTGGTTCTAATGAAGTGGGGTAAGGCTGCTTTCCTTCTTTATAAAGCCTTTAATGGGAACATTTCCACTGGCCAATGATGGCTAGGTCAGTAAGCTAGTAATACAGATGGCAATAGTTGGTACCAGTTTGACTTGTAATTCAAGTCTATCCCATATTATTACTCTTAGGGTTCCGTTCACACATCTAAAGCTCTCATTTGATGATGGGGTGTAGGAGGTGGTGAATTGTTATATCACTTCTACCAGATCCATATGTTTTTGTATTATGCATGAGAAAGTTATAGTCATTGTCATATAGCAAAACCTGAGAGCATCCATGTCCAATTAAAACTTGATTAAATAAAATTCTGGAGGTTGATCCTGAAGTATAACTCTTAAATAATGTTGATTTAACCTATTTTAGATGATCAATTGCTACTATAATAGACTTGGTTTATCTTAGGGTGGTTGTTTAAATCTAATTTGTTGACAATTGTTTCCAGAAATTAACTGCACAGGTTCAGTTATGTCCATTATTAGTGTTTCTTGATAGTATTAGATAGATGGGCGATACTAATATGAAGACCATTACCCATAATTAAATAAACAAACCCAGTCTATTGGTGGTCCAACGCTAAAGTTTTAATGATCCACAAAATATTGATTATGTTGACAATTAGGGACTTCTTCCCTATCCCAGTTGAACTAAATTACTCTCAGATTTAGAGGTCCTCAGCCTTAGTTCCCATCACGCTGAGTTGGCAGAGATCTACTTCAAGGGTCTGCTTCTCTTCTAAGGATATCTGATCCTTACTCTTTATTTACACAAGAGGGTTCACAATTATTGTGCTACAACAATAATAACTGAAGATAAATAGAATTTGTATTAAATTAGATTTAGGGTGAAATCTAACTATTCTACTTTATTAATAAATCACTAGGGAATTTATAGGGGAAATTTGATGCCCAACTCATTGGTTGGCACCTCAGCCATGAAATGGCAGCTGTTGCTGTTAAATTTCATTATGAAGTCTCTACCAGTGATGGTCATTTCCATTAGGCTAGGGATTCCTCCATCAGACATCCCAGAGACCTGAAAAGGTAAAGAGCCAGAAAATTTGTCCCTAACGTTCCCGCTCAATAACAGCAAACCAATCACATTTGGCTAGTGACCTTCTTAGGTAATGGGAATCTTTACCCATTATAGCAGGTCACAAACCAAAATACTGATTTGCTAGTTGCAAGCAGCATCACTTGCCTCATAATTGCTGATTATATTTCTAATCAGTAAGTGATGAAACCTGAATGATCCCAATTGGTACACCTAATAGTTAATCAACAACCAACTATCAGATGCCCAATTTCATCGGCAACACTTCTTGACAATATTTTAGCATTTGCATGGATCAATCCCAAAGGATCCAAACCTGGCAAATTAACCAAAAATTTCTTGACATTATTAACCCAAAATTGAGGTCCACTAATATCTGATACATTTCTAGTAGAACATATCCCCTAAAAAACCAGCAGATAACCTAGGAAGCTGGAAAGGTGGGGCAAAAATCCTAACACATACCCCCTCTTGCCCAGATTTCCAGAGATATAAGATTGGGATAGGAGGATGTCATCTTGGTCCATGTCAAATACTTCTTAATTTCCAGCGTAGCACAGTCCTTTCCACACTCAACGCTGCTCATGATAACTTAGTACTGCAATTCTCTTCCTTTCTGCCTTGCTGCCATCTCCTCAGATCATAGTCCTCATGGCCCACTGCTGTGCCAACCTAGTCAGTTTGTTTGTGCTGATAATAGTCCTGGAAAGCCAGTTTTCCCCCAGTCAGGGCATGTGATCCTTTTGTCATTCTCAGGATCTTTATTTGGCATCCTTGATTACTTGATCTCCCTCCTTGTCCTTGGCAGGAGGCTATTACCAATTATGTCTTTCTCATGGAAAAATTAAGAATGACTAATTATAATTTCTCTTATTATTTTTTTCTGGTAATTTTTTTGCCAGTATCATTCTTGCAGTTTTTCTTTTTAAAGAGCTTATTTCATTGATTAAAATTTATTTTTTACAAAATTAGTGATTGATTTTTACTGAAGTGGATATTGTCAACAATTCCAAAATAGTCCAAATCCCCCAAGTTGTACAGCTCATATGTCAAATTCTTCTAACTCTTAGTACCAGCAATATCTTGACAATCTTTCTTATGAAAAATGCCCATCTCTTTTAATTGATGAGCTGTACTGCTCAGAGAAATCTCTTTTGTGGTCCTCCCAGGACCCATACTCTAAGTTGAGCACATGTAGGTAATCCCCTACTGAATTAATGAAAATAATATATGATCCTGGTGAAAACCAGAGTAGCCACCATCTCAAATAAATTGTGGCTGATTCTCCCTCTTCCATCAGTTCCCAAGTTGGACTTCAATACTTTTCTAGATTCAGCTACTTTTGCAGATAATCCCATTTTAATTGTCAATCCTATTGAAGCAATGCCATCAAAGATAAGTCAGTTGTTTTGTGCTGACTCCAATTTGCTTCCAGAGTTCCTTTTTCAGCTTAGCCAATATTGTAAACCAGCTGTTATTTTGACCAGACTAACTATCAGAAATTGAGAACATTTAAGATTCTGTATACAGAATAAAGGAACTTAGTAACAAGGTCCTTGCTGAGGCCCTGAACACCGCCAACCTCTCATTCATACTAGATTGAGATGTTGCAGCCTATGATCTTCATTTCACTGGCCCAGTCCTTCACAGTTGGGCCACAAAGCTTCCAGCCTCTCCCAGTTCCATCACTCTTTCTGCTTACAATTTCAAGAAGCTTGCAATCGTCACCTTCAAGATGACATTCACTCTTTGCAGAATACCTCATCTCTGGCGCTTTGCATTGATACCCCCCTAATGGCTATGATTGGAGGCATAATTTGGAACCTCCTCCCAGTGTACTTTGCACCATGCTGGCCCATATGTCCAACGTTCTCAATGAAGCCTGCTTGCAATTACTCGAGAATAATCTCCCAGCGCCAGTGCCCTATCATGATTATTCAGTGTTTATTCACTGATTGCTTCTTTCTTTTCTGTTGTTTTCCTCCTCAATCCAGATTATCACATTTAGCAAGTACTGACATATCAATCTCTTTTCCCCTTGTTGCATTCTCTCAAGGCTCAACTTCTGCTCAATAAACTTGGCTTTTAGTGGGTTTAGCTTTTGCTAGCATTCAATCTTAAATAGATTTCAACGACTTGTTCACTCCTACTGTCATACATTTTCCTCCCCAAGAGGTGATATAGACAGAATCATCCCCAAATGAGAAACATGAATAAAAATCTATAAAATATGACTTCTCATGTTTTTTATTTTATTTAATTTTTTCTACTTCTTTTTTCATATTTTATTAATTATTTATTATATTTTTCTTATTTCTATATGGGAATGATCTTTACTCAGTTCAGCAGTCTATCTTTTTATTTATTATTCCCCCAAACTGAATCCTAGGTATACTCTGAACTACCAGTTTTCATGGTTCAGAGGTCTTATCTTTTAAAATACCCATTTATTTTAGTTTAGCAGTCCTTTTTAGGACTTAACCAAAAATTGTCAGGACATAACCATCTTAATACTTTGACAGCCGCACCTTTAATAAAAAGCTTTGCACTTGTTACTGATATATATTGATGAAAACTACTGTTTGCCGCCAGCACTTTTTACAAGCTTTATTAGAAGCAGTTAATGAGGCAGACATAGATATTAATTTAAACGTTCAAATCCTTACTTAATTCAATTATAAAATAACGCTTTTGTTTATTCAAAAAGGTTTTATTAAAGTTTAATAGTTCCCTTCATATGATAATTCTCAAAACATTTTCCTTTATGCAACGGAACATTTAAAAGAGGAGCACATAAATGCTGTTGAGCTCCTTTTCTTGGCAGTGGAGCATACTATGCATGCTCTGCGGGGATTTTCTAATTTTCCTTTTCCAATCCTTTAAATAATTTTATGTTTTTGCATTTCTGGACACAGCCTATCAATCAGATCATATTTTAAAGTTCTTGAAGTATGTTTGCCATATTGACCTAGTTAAAAAGAATATTTAGTGTTATAAGTAGAAATTATGTAATTATTGATCATACTTGATTGTGATCCCTTGGTTTCAGTTGTAGTTTGTAGCCATGAGCTTGCTACACCCAATATAAATATTTTTTAAATTGGATATGATCACCAGAACTTTTTACATAAAATTGTTGAGCATTAAATAAGGCTGCATTTATGAAATACAAAACAGTTTTCTTCATCCATTTTTTGTTTTTATTAATATTGAGTAATAAAATAAGTACAGGTCAGTGCAGTCTACACCCTTTATGTAATTGTTGTACTCTACTATGCAACTCAGTTTTGCAACGGGTTTTTTGGTCTTAGGGTGCATTATATCAACCATAAATGCTGAATGTATTGTTAAAATCATATATAATATTTTTTGATTTGAAAGCTTGGATTAGGATATTGCCTTTTCTTTTAAACTCTGCATTATTGATCTTTAAATTTATGTTTTCAAACATGGTGGTAAACCTCTATTCTTCTGTAATGTTCTGCAGACATTGGTCTTCTCTTTTAGTAATTCTTCTGAAACTGCTACACTGTTGTAATAATTATCCATATAGATTTCATGCCACAAATTATGGTATGGTGATAATATAGAAATTATTCTCTCTTGCAATTTTACTCCTTGAGCACAATATATTTCAAAGTTGTATATATATCCAGAATGAGCCTTGCAGATCATATGTACCAATATGCCATAATTGCTAAATTTAGCTGGATTATAGGATCAAAAGGAAAGCCTTCCCTGCCATGGTATAGTATCTTCATCCAAAGACAATTCCTTCATTGGTTTATATAATATTTAAATTTGTTTTAAAAATATCTTACCACTGGCTTAATTTTATCTAATTGCTCTCTAGAATCCTCATTATTACAAAAATGCCAATATTGCCATATTTGGTAAAATCTATCTCTGGTCATCACTTTTCCAAAAATTGAGTACATATTAGTGGATTTGTTGACTAATAATCATCTTTTTCAGTTTCTTTACTAATCCCATTAAAAATATTAAAGCCATTTTTTATCTTCATTGATATCTACATCAGTCTGCTTTTATTTTTTATTTCAAAATCATTTTTCTGTTGCTCATGATAGCAATTAAATTCTGTTACAAATATGTTCAATAAATCTCTGAGGAATAGTTTCACAGCTGATCATATATTGCAATTACCAAGTAATATTTGTACTCCTGACTCTTCCACACAATTTTGTATATTGACAACACTGTCCTGGCATGACCATTCAACTTCCTTTTCATTGGAAATATTCTCCTCTTCATCAGAATCATCATCTATTACTGCCCTAAGCAGATTTACCATCCTTCTGACTCTGATCTCACTTCCGCTGTCTGATTCTTCATAACTGATATCTGATAATTGATTGCTATTATCTGATAGATTATCAGCGTACACCTCATCATCACTTTCACATAATTTCAAAAATATTTATTTAATCCCTTTAGATGAAGTTTTTAATGTTTAAGAAGTTTTAGAAAAGGTCTGAGACACAGTGAAATTAGATTTAACAAATGACAATGCAAGTATTTTTTGAGATATTAATAAACCAATTATTACAATAAATAATGTGAACTGATAACTGTTAATCAAGAAAAGCCACAAGATTTAGGATAACAATCGCCAGAAATTCAAGTCACATAAACTTGATGCCAGCCAACAACTGCCAAAAAAATTAAGTCACATAAAGTGATGCTGGATGACAACTGCTAGCAAATTGAAGTCATATAATGTGACTCTGGCCATCAAAGTGTTAATGATTCAGGGGCCTTTTAGAACACTCTCATTCCTTCTGGGATCCACTGCTTTAGGTACTTTGCATGGACCATGTTAACAATTCTTCCATCTGCCAGGTTCTTGATAGAATATGCATCCATCGCCATCATGGCAAAAATCTTGAATGGACTGACCACAGCGCATTTAATTTATCTTTTTCTCCCAAATCCATGCATTTCACAAAAGGCTACCCTACTGCCTACATGATATTTGGATAATGCCAGTCAGTCTTATTTTTGGTCATTTTGGCCTTGATATTTTTTCTTCAAGGTTATATCAAATGCTTGCAACTGCATTTCAATAAGGATAATTGAAAGTCAGATTAAGTACTTCTCAACACTCATCCTACATTGGTTTGACCACTAAATATAAAATTGGTGGCTTTGCAGCCTTTCTTCCATACAACGATTTGAATAGCGTTTTTCTTGTCACCATATTATGACTAATGTTGTATGCAAATGTCACCAAACTGAGGTAGATACCCATGCAGAAGTTTTATAGAAACAGCTTTCTCAGCGTCATGGCCAGCGTTCCATTTACTCATTCTACCAATCCTTTTGTTTCAGGAGAATAAGGTACTTACATGACTTCTCAGATCCCCATTATCTTGTTCAATTTTGGGATCACATGGGACATGAAATTAGTTCTGTTGTTGCTTAACAAGACTTGCAGGCATGCATGGAAATAAACAACTTGATCCAGGATGAACCGTGTGGCACTTATAGCATTCACTTTTTCCAGAGCCTTTGTATCAATTCATATGGTCAGATGATCTATTGCAACTAAAATACTTGATTCCTCCAGTGCTCATAGTCAGTAGTCCCATCATGTCAATGGTCACTGTATTCCAGAAAATCCAGGGCAGATCAGTCAATATCTGGATGTGTTCTTGTGTGTTTTATGAAACTGGAACTCCACGCAGCAAGCCAGATAATTTGCCACATCATAGTTGATAGACTTTCGGTAATAATACTGGCAAATGTGGTTAATTGTCTTCCTCAGGCCTCCAAGGACAACAACCTTATGTGTGGCTTGAACTATTTTCATTTGTTCTGACAGTTTTGGGAATAGCATTCATTTTCTGTCAATCATCTTGAATACTCTTCCATCCTTGGTCTCAGTGTTTTCCATCACTTTTCAAAGCACACCTTGGATTTTAAGGGGCTCATTCCCGATTTCTCCATTGACCATTCTCTGAAACAGCTCATCATCCTGTTGGTGTAACACTTGGATCATTTGTAACCTTGATAAGCCGTCTGCATTTTGGTAAGAAGCTTCTTCTTAGTAGACTATCTCAAAGACATAAACCTGAAGCTTCAGTGCACATTGGGCCAGATGTCTTTCCAGTTCTTTCAGCTTATGCAGCCAACGCAGGGAGGAGTGGTACTTCACAACTTTAAAGTGCGTACTGTGAATATAAACCTGAAGCTGCTTACAGGCGTAAATCACTGCAAGGCATTCACACTCAGTAATGGTGAAATTCTGTTCTGCTGTTGATAACTTCCAGCTTACATAAGCTAACAAATGCTCATATCTGAGTTCATCCACTTGACCCAGGATGGCACTGATCGGCGTTAACAAATCATTGATCTATATTATAAATCCTCAATTGAAATTTGAATATTTCAAAATCAGAAAATCTTTAAGCTACCGATGCTAACTCATCAAAAAAATCCTGGGCCTCTTCATTCCATACAAATCCTTTCTTCAGATCCTTCAGCATCGGAAAAGGGGCTCAGCAATTTTTTGCAATTCAGTATAAATCTTTGGTAATATCTGACCATTCCAAGGAACAATTGGATATCTTGGACACTTCTCAGGATGGCCATCCGCTCTATGGTTTCAATCTTATGGCTTTGCAGCTGCAGTCCACTGGAGCTGACGAAAACCCAGATATTCTAGCTCTTTTTTATAGAAGAAGTGACACTTCCTCAGCTTGATCTTCAGATTAGCCATGGACAGTATCTTTAAGACTTCTTTTAAGTGGTGCAAATGGTCATTGAAGGTTCTACTGAACACATTTATGTTTTACAAGTACACAAGTGCGCAGGACAACTATAAGTCAGAATATGGCGTTCATGACTCTTTGAAACGTTTCAGGCGCATTGCAAAGGTCCTTGGGGAATCCAAGTTGGTTGGTATGATCCCTACATGGTGATGATTGCGCACTTCTCTTGATCTTCAGTTGGCAAATAGATTTTCCTATATCCCAAGTTTATATCCATTGTATAGAAATACTTCGCTTATCCCAAATGATCTAGTGTATCATCAATTTGTGGTAGTGGATATAATATTTCTTCATTACCTTGTTCAGCCTCCAATACTTGATCATCACCTGTTTAGAGCTGTACTTTTTCTTCGCTATCAGGATAGGGCTCACCCAGGGGATTGACAACAGAACTAGGAGCCCATGCTCCACTATTTTGCTGATTTCCTATTCTACTACCACTTTAGTTGCCTTCAACAGTTGGATCAGTCTCATCCATATTGGTTAAATTTTTTGGTGTCAACTTTATGGATTATGTTCTTTGCACATCCTAAGTTATGATCATCCTGGGTGAAGATTTCCTGATACTTTTTAATAGTTTAAACACCTCTTCCTGCTGTCTTTCCATCAGATCAGCAAGTTGCTCCCAGTTGACCAAAAAATTGATACTTTTGGAAACCTCTGCTGGCAATCACATCTCAATGAGGGTCCCAGAATAATGGATTTTTTACAATTCTGCCAAAGGGATAAGGTGGACAAACATGACAATCTGCTTTTTCTCAATCTTCCTTGGGTTTCCAGTCAAAACTTGCCAGGAGAACTCAGATTTCTTCATGTCCTGGTATCACTATTCCAGGAGCCACCCATGGCTTTAATCTGGTCTTCTTCCATGGGCTACTGACCTCTCCATACAGTTGCTCAGGTAATTCCAAAGTCAATCCTGTGTTGACTATAATCTGTGATCCTGGCGGTATGACTTGACTTCATGGTTCATAATGGATCCCCTGACTTTCCAGTATTTTTGTTGGTATTTCTCTCCGCTTTTATATAATAAATTATAGTAGATTGGGATAATGCCATCTTTATAAATCAGATTGATGAAATTGTTCTTCTTGGTAAGCACAGTTTCTCTGTCTCTCTGATAGAAAAGAGGTAGCGTTTGACCCAATATGGTCAACATACTGTCCTCAAAGTTACATTTAACTCTGTACTTCCTTTAAACTTGGTCACAATTAGAATGTCATAGTTTTGGTTAGCCAAAACTATAGATGGGGAAGATACCACCAGGGATCCAAATCTGATTGGTAATGCGCTATATGCTCCACAGGAGATGGTCATATCATCCTGGCAGTCCCATATACTTTCTTATGTTACAAATTGGGTGAGATTTTCATTTTCTTCGCCAACTTGGTCAAGACAATATTAATTGGCGCCCCACTGCCATTAAAGACTTGCATTCATATTCAATTGACAAGTATATTATTATATGTATACTCAGAGTATTGCAAAAAAACGTTTACTGAGTGTATAGCAGCGTTATTTGATGAATTGAGGGTGTAATTTATTTATATTGACAAATCAGGAAAAGACTCCTTAATTGCACTTAGGGGAATTGACAGGTTTGCTTCATCTATTTTGAACTCAGCCAGTTTATTTAAATTCTCAGCATTTTGGATCTTGTCCACTAGTTGGCGTGCATATGGGTGAGCGACCTCCTTATTTCAGGGTTAATCACCTTTGCTCTGGCTCTTGTTACAGCATTGAAGTCTGAGTTGACCACTTGATAAAGCTGGTCCTGCGCATTTGTCATTGAAGAACATATCACTGATGTCAATGTCCTCATTCAGATATCAGGAGGAACGGTTTTATCCACAGCTCTAGACTGTTCCATGTCTAGGATGTGGGCCCTTTTCCCAACTCTTGTTCAGGTTTAGCTTCCTTAGCCTGCACCACGTTAATTTGCTCCTTAGGCTTTGTCAGAAAATCGACTATGGGCTCTGCTAGTTGGCAGGCCAACCAGTATGAAGACGGTTAGCCCTTACCATTTTGCCTTAGGCGATGGGCCAGCAGTGCCAGCTAACCCCTTGGTGTGTTACCCGCGCCATTTGGGGATCCCCCAGCCTAAACTCCAACCAACAAAATAAAAATAAACTTATAAAAAAGGGTAGAATAGACAAAGGGAGATATTTATTGAGAAGGAAGTGCCAGGTATTTATACTTACAACAGGGCTACTGCGCCCACTGCCAACCTATCAGCTCTTCCACTGGTTCTTCCAGCCAACAACTCTTCTTCTTCTTTGCATTATTCTCTTCCCTGGCGTCAACCCTCTCTCCTTGTCCTTCCCAAATGTCAAAATTAGTTTTGGCTCATACTCAGCCTTAAGTTGCCAGTGAGCCATATAAATAACTAATCTAAATAAATGTCAAACTTGGATTTGACCTTCAAGTTGATAATAATGTGCCAGAAACAACTTTGGTCACTTGCTTTGACTCAAAATATCTTGGCATCTCACTGACATCTCTTCTCGTCTTATCTCAGTTAATTGATTATGATAAATGAGGCGCCAGAAACAACTTTGGCCGCTTCAAACTTATAATTGTCAGATCCACCAACCTTGGATTATCAGTATAGGCAGCAAATTCATAGATGAAATATTGAAGCGAATACATTGGTTTTTTACTAAAAATCCCATAACAGTCCATAAATGGCAGTTGGCGTCAAACACTGTTTCCGCTGACACATACCAATTGGATCATCCTTGGCTATTAATTGCTGGTGATCCTTATACTAATTTGGGGCCACCAATTGGTCCCACTTGAACTTACTTCCAAACTCAGCGGAATACTGATTTTGGCTCAACCCAAATTGGGGAGCAATTAACCAGCAATTATAAATAAAATGGATTAAGTCAATAAGCCATTCCACTGGGATTGTCCATATCATCCCATCTAACAATAAATCATTGGAGGATTTCATCTGGTTAAAATCCTGACAGGCTTCTTGCTGAAGCACTGGTCAGCAAAGTGGCCCTTCACTCATCACTGGTGACAGTGCATGTTGATCTTGTCTGTCCATTTGAACCCTCAAATTTATTTCATGGCACTATTTTGATTGGGTGATTCTTTAGCGAATTAGACCAATTTAGTGGGATTCAAATCTCTGACTAGACTAGGATTGAAGCTTTGATTAGGGGCCTCTAACGTGGCTTTTAACTTCTTCAAGTGATCCACAATTTGTAAGGTGGTTAGTTCAGTGACTAGCATGAAAGACATCACTTGATAAAAATCATAAAGGCTGAAGAGCCGCTTGTAACACAATCTGTGTATCAAAATTGGTCAAGATTTTTGCTCTGACAGAAATCTCTGACTTTTGATAGAATCAGTTGGAAAAATTTGCTAAGGTTTTTTAAGAATCAGATCCCCCATGAATCTTTGCTTGCGGTTTGACACATGTGAGGGACTTCCAAACTTATTAATAATTGCAGTCTTGCCCTCAGAATAGGACTATCTGTCTCCTGCAAGATGAGATAACACCAAGTTTTGGCAGCCAGTATCTAAGCAGTTCAGGACTGTCAAAGCTTTTTGTCTATCGCCATACCCAAACATAATCATGTCAAACAGGTGGAAGAATAGAGGAGCGTTCTCCAATGGAAAGTGGGTAGATTTTGCGTGGATTTGATTTCCTCCAAATTTTCTCTAGCCACCATTTGCAGCTCAGCTATCTGACTGACTAGTGCAGTAATTTGGGGGGTCATCTCTGAGATGGTAGTAGATGCAGTTGGCATATTTCTAGGTGTTACCAAATTCCCAACTGGAGTTCTTGTCTTATTTTTGACGTCATTTACTGCATAGGGTTCACATTCACATTTCTGATTCTTCAGTTTGTTGAATTTTTCACTAGATGTTCCATGTCCAAGCTGAGTGATTGCAATTAGCTATGATCCGCTTAACATTCTGTTTTCAGGAATAAAACTTCTCTGATCAGTTCTCCTTCTTTCTTTTTCAGGGACATTACTTTTCTGAGTAGCTCATTGCTGAAATTGAAAACTTCTTCTACCCTTCATTGATCTTAGTGACTTTCTTATATAGGGCAGGGAATTCTCTATAATCAGCTGAATTCAAGGCGTTTCTATTGATGATTGCTAATTCCATCCAAAACTTTCCTTAATTCATCCTTATATGACGTCTTGAATTGCTTTACTTACTCAACTACCCCCTTTAGTGAGCACCAATTGTTAAAATATGGTTTTGCTGATGACTGTTTCCAGACATTAAAGCACCTTCTGGTTATGTGCACTATTTGTGGCGTTTGATAGTATTAGATAGATGGGCGATAATAGTATGAAGACTATTATCCATAGTTGTGTAAATAAACACAGTTAATTGGTGGTCCAACGCTAACTTGAAATGATCCACAAGATACTGATTATGTCGACAATTAGGGACTTCTTCTTATCCCAGCTGAACTTAATCCACTATCAGATTCAGAGGTTCTCAGACTTAGTTCCCATCACGCTGAGTTGGCAGAGGTCTACTTCAATGGTTTACTTCTCTTCTAAGGATATCCAATCCTTACTCTATCCACACAAAAGAATCCTCAATTATTGTACTACAACAATAATGACTGAAGATTAATTGAGCTTGATATTAAATTAAATTTAGGTTAAAATCTGAACTAATCTGCTTTATTAATAAAATTACTAGGGAATTTATAGGGGAATTTGGCGCCCAACTCTTCAGTTGGCGCCTCAGCCATGAAACAGTAACCATTGCCGTTGAATTTCCCTACAAAGTTTCTACCAACGACGCTCTTCTCCATCAGGCTAGGGATCCTCCATTGGGCATCCCAGAGACCTGAAAACCAAAAGAGCCAGAAAATGTGTCCCTAACGTTCCCGCTCAATAACAGCAAACCAATCAAATTTGGCTATCAACCTGTTTATTAATGTGACTCTTTACCCAATATAGCAGGTCATGAACCAACTGATTGATTTTTTAGGTGCAGGTAGCATCACTCGCCTCACAACTGCTGGTTATATTCCATTCAGTTGGTGATGAAACAAGACTGATCCCAATTGGTACACCTAATAGTTAATCAACAATCAACTATCAGATGCCCCAATTTTGTCAGCAGCTCTGCCCAATGAGATCTTAAGCATTTTCATGGATCAATACCAATGGATCCAAATCTAGAAATTACCCAAAAATCCCCAGACATTATTAACCCAAAATTAAGGTCAACTGAAATCCAATTCATTTGCTAGCGGGACTTTATATTTCAAGCAAACCAGCAGATAATCTAAAAAGCTGGAAAGATGGGCAAAAATCCCAACAGTGGTGGTCAACAGTTCTATTATATCTATGGCTACATTGTGAAAGGGAGCTGTTGGTGGAATCAGCTGTTAATCAAATCACTGCTTGAGGGGGTCTGAAATGCACACATAGTACACATAGTTCCTAGGCTTGGTGTACTTTTTCTGACATTGACTCAAAATAGAACCATTTTTTGAGGTGGGTCGATGCAATCTGGAAACGTCCATCCACAAAATGTTTCTGATATATTATGAGTTCAATTCAATTAAAGGCTAGATGTGGATGTACCTTTTGTTAAAAAATTTAAGGTTACAATTAAGACGCCATTTATTTTTGAGCAGTATCTTGAGATAATCTTTACCTCATAAATCTCATCCTGCCATTCTACTTCTGATAGCCCAATAATGTCATACCATCAATTGATCTCATATGCCGGAAAGTGGAAAACAGGTAGTCAAGACATTCCATCTGCGTTGAGGTGTTTTTTATTACACTGAGGATAATCTAAAGCCATACTCGTGGAGTTGAACTAATCATCTGGCAAGTCTTACATTGCGATCTTACATATTGCATATCCAGTGAGGTAACATGTGATCCATCAGCACTTAAAATGCAATCTGTAAAAGTAGAAACAAAAGTGTTTTACTTCTCTGAAACTGCTAGGCACTATTTTTTGGTCACTATGTAATTCTTCTCTGCTCTCAAGAAGACCTTGGAATAGTACTATATGGGTTGGTCTATTGCATCAAATCCAACTGAGTGATTATAGCTAGAAGTAAATACTACTGGCACTGTATAAAGGTAAAATGTTTTGTTATAGTCTTGGTAAGTTAAATTAAGGCTTCTACCAATTTATTGATTTCATTTAGTCAAAGGCCTGCTCTTAAATAAAGCCTCACTCAAAATGGCTTCCTTTGTTACAGGTATGTCAGTGGTATGGCTAAGTCTGTAAAAACTGAATTAACTGCCAATGGTATCTCCACATTTATAAAAAGACTTATATGTCAAACATAATTTGGGGTTGGACCATTGTCACTACTATGCAGATCTTTCCTTCCTGTAGCTATATTACCTATGGCCAGTCTCATGTCCCATTAACTCCAACTGCTTCTTCAAAAAGGCACATTTGCTGCGCTGCAGTTCAATATGGTTTCTTAGAGTCAGGTAGACTCTTCTTGAAAGTGCTGGAGATCATCCTGTAATTTATGACTGAACTTGATGATAAAGTCCAAGTAGATTAACACACTTGGGACTTCAAATCCCCAAACGGTTGATCCATCTTTCTTTGGATTTACAGATGACGTTTCAGAGCCCCTGGAGCCCCCTCATAGGTTTAAACAAACCCTGGCTACTGATCACTAAGAACTTCTCTTGGTCTTTGGCACCAGTTCCATTTGACATTAGTCACAGGCTATGTCCATGGCAGAGATGCACTTCAATCCTCCCACTCATTATATTGTAGTCAATTCTAGGAAATGGGTCAAATCCTTTTTGACTTTGTTCAACCAACGGTGATTTATAACCATATGGTGTGCTCCATCTTTATTATGTACTAATAACAGCACCAAAGCTACAAGGCCCGTGGCTTTAGCTGTTAAGATGGTCAGGGTCTCACACCCCTCTTTAGGTCAAAAAGGCGCCAAACCCCAAGGGCCTGCCTCTTACCCAGAACTCTGATCTAAGGCAAACCATGGGTGAGAGATGGATGGATGCTTCTTCTTCCATCTACCACATGCCTTTCCCCATCTAAACCTCAGCCCAAACCCTTCCAAGTCTCAGGATCTGCAGCTTTTTTATTTAAAAATTAGGCAACTTTGTGAAGACTTTGGGAAAATTAAGAAGCTCTCCATCATAGTACCAATTCCCTGTACCATCAGGGGCTCAATCAGAAGTCAAGCTAAGTGGGCAATACTTATCTAGCTAGCCAATTTGAGAAAGAAGTCATGCAGAAAAGATAAAAATTGGGGATCAAACCTGACACTAATTTTTGAGTTTGTTAACACAAATTTAGAAATTTGGAATTATCCAATCTAACACTAGAATAGCGTGGGAACTTTGACTGATATAGGTACTACTAAATTAAGTTGAGACAAAGAACCCCAATTTTAAATTGAAATTGGCGTTCAAAATGTAAGTTATGGTATCTAAAATTAGAAATCATTCCTTATTACCAAAATTCAGCTTAGCAACTTCCTCTCCCCATCACAAAGTAAATTCACTACCTTGATTTTATAAGGATGTTTGGTTATTTGTATTGTTTTTACCCATTAAAGTTTCATACATAAAGTTTCCTAATTCCTTATAGTCAAAAATAATTAAATCAAACATTTAGTGTGCTGGTAAAAGGAAAAATTTGTGGAGTTATGTGCCCACCCTGCTGAATGAAGCAGCTTGAAGAATACCCATCCCACCGCCTCTTCACCTTCACCAATGCCTAGAACCCACCCCACCTTCCAACCTTACCTGAATCGATCCCCTAAGGTAAGGTGTCATCTGGAAGTCTGGAGTTATTGTTGGGGTGTCTAAACACACACCCAAAACCCAGTTTTCTCATGGATCACCCTCAGCCTAACAAAGAACCTAACCTTTATTTAGATATTGTGCTCTGGAGTACAGAACTATGGCCAGACGCTCTAGAAAATGAATCCTACTACCACTCAGGTGACTACTATACCCCCTCTAGTATTGCCAAAAAATATATTCTGGTTCACATGGAAACTTCTGGTATTTAAAACTACCTTCTTGCATAGATATTTAAAATGATCCAATGAGAATAGTTAAAATACCTATAATTACCGCAGCTTCCATAATTATTGCTCATAACATCTCTCAGATTCACCAGGGTAAAAACCAACGCATGGCAGCCCAATTTATAGAATATCTCTAATGTATGGCTTTATCAGACCCTAAAGGTCCTAATTTCTGCGCCACTGGCATATGCTAGGGCTGCCGCTATACACAATCAATTTATAAACAGATAAACTAAGGTTTAGAAGAGTCCAAAGGCCAAAACATCAGATCCCACCCTTTGTTCCCTTAATAAACTAAACATATTTGAACGTGATACTTCTTGATTTATCTGCATATAACGGTAGGACAGCGCAAGGTCACAGTAATGGCTCTTGTGGACACTGGGGCCACTATGAATTACATTGAACTGAGAGTTGTACAGGTATTAGATCTTAAAGTCACCTCTGGTGCCCCTGTTATGAAATTCTTAAGTACCCCTATGCTCACACATTCTTTATTCAAACCCCTGAAGTTTATTGTCCCATGAGTATTATTTGTGGCAAACCTTTAGGCCATACCAGATTTGCTATATCTTGTGATTTTAGGGGTGGGATGGTAGCGCCGCCACTCAGTGAGTAATAAATTTGAGAAAATTATGTTAGCCTCTACCTCTAACTTTTTTAGTAAAATTTCAATCCTCCCCACATTGGCAACAGTAGACGCAGTGGCAGCAACTGTGGAATATCCTTCCACTAATGTTGTGGATGAGTTGCCTACTTTGCCTCATATTCTTAATTACTTAAGATTATTTTTTTGAATTGAAGGGCGCTACTCATCTGCCTAGTCACTCTAAGTTTTAACTGAGCTCTCAGCTGACGGTGAACCTTAATAAGATAAACTGCTTTTTTACCCCTACATAGCTTAAAAAGATAATGTTTTAAAACCTGGAATGACAATAAGTGAAAAAGGGGCGAATGATTAAGAAAATCAACCTTGTGTCATCACAAGTAGCTTTTGAACAGAAACTTAATGGCTCTCTGAGACCCTGTGTGGACTATGGGCACTTGAACAACTTCACTGTCTCCCCCCCCCCCCCCCCCCCCCCCCCCCCCCCCCCCCCCCCCCCCCCCCCCCCCCCCCCCCCCCCCCCCCTCTCTCTCTCTCTCTCTCTCTCTCTCTCTCTCTCTCTCTCTCTCTCTCTCTCTCTCTCTCTCTCTCTCTCTCTCTCTCTCTCTCTCTCTCTCTCTCTCTCTCTCTCTCTCTCTCTCTCTCTCTCTCTCTCTCTCTGATACTTTCCCCTCTCTCTCTCTCTCTCTCTCTCTCTCTCTCTCTCTCTCTCTCCACTCCCCCCCCCCCCCCCCCCCCCCCCCCCCCCCCCCCCCCCACTGAGACTGCCTTTTTCCTAAGTTATTTCTAAGTCAAAGGTCTTCTCTAAACTTGACCTGAAAAATGAATTCCACCAGGTACAGGTGAGGTCTGGTCAGTGATAGTTGACTGTTATTCAGATGAAATATGGCATTTACCAGTTCAAGGACATGCCCTTTGGCTTGGAAAACGCGCCTTCAGTATTCCAGCACCGCATTGATGATGCTTTGGGGATCTCATATTCTGTTGCACGATTGTCTAAATAAATGATATCTTGATCCACTCCCCAATGCAGAGCAGCATGATAAGGATTTTGTGGCGGTGGTACAAGCCCTATAAAAAGCTTGGTTAGTTGCAAAGCCATCTAAATGCAAGCTTTACAAAATTTAAGTGCTGTTCCTTATAATCTGGTACTGAAGGATGTTCATGCCATTGCAACTTCATAGCTAGAGGCCATTCAATCTCAGCCTTTCCCTGAGACACTGTTAATAATATATAGGGTTCTTGATTATTCTCAGCTAATAAGCATTAAATTAATTAACTGCACAGGTTTGTTGTCATGCAATTCTCCACGTTGCATGATAGTAAGATGTATTCATTTGATAAGAGTATGGAGACTATTATCTGTAGTTAATTAAAATAATAGAATTAGGCCCAACGCTTGGCCAGTATTTTCTCTCAAAATACTCAGGATGTCTTCAATAAAGATTCATTCACTGGTACCACTTAACTCAAACCATGCTCAGATCCTCATTTACAGTTTCTCTCTGGTGACACAGTCAGCAGCAATCCCCAATTAAGCTTCTTCTCTGGATCCCCACTCAGATCCTTACTCTTTATTCTAAAAAGTCTTCCAATTAGAGCGCACAGCAATAATTTCCTTGATAAAGAATAAAACTCAAGATGGATTCTTATAAAGTATATTTGAATAATACTCTGCCTTTTTTGTATATGTCTCTTTTATTAGTAAATTCTTAAGGAATTTATAGTGGAAATTTGGCGCCCAACCCTCAGTTAGCACCTATTTGATGAAACGGCAGTTATTGCCGCTGAATTACCCATCCTTATCTCATCAGTGATGGTCTTCCCCATCCTGGATAGGATTCTGTCATTGGACATCCTCAATACCTAAAACGGAAGAAGTCAGAAAATATGTCCCTAATGTTTTCCTCTCAACCCCAGCAAACCAACCATATTTGGCAAGCGACCTGCTTAAGTAATGGGACTTCTTACCTATAAAGGCAGGTCATAAACCAACTGATTGATTTGCTAGTTTCAGGTGGCATCACTTGCCTCACAACTTAATCCTTAAATTCCCAATCTTTCAGTGATGAAACGTGACCAATCTCAATTGGCACACCTGATAGTTAATCACCTTCAGATGCCCTTATTTCATTGGCAACTCTGCTGATGAGATCTTAAGAAAGCATCCAAATTGATCCCCAATAGATCTGACCCAGGTAAATAACCTAAAATCCCCCAAACAATGTTACCCTGAAATTAGGGTCAACTAATATTAATTTACTTCGCTATAGGGAATTATCCCCAGTGACCCCTAATCTAGTCAGCTGGGAATATGGGTAAAAATCTTAACAGACACAAAAGCAACTGCATAGCTTTTTTGGAACAGTTACTTTTTCATAAAGGTTCTTTCCAGCTAAATCTGAGATACCATCCCCATTGCACCCTCTTACTAATAAGAATTCTACTTTGTTTAACCTCCAAAGTGCAGCAAGCTTTAAGAGCAATAAAGGAAGTTTTACTACCACTCCAGTTTTCAACATACTGATTAAGATAAGCCCTTTATTGTGGCATGTGACACCTCTGTCATGGCAGTTGGTGCTGTCCATTTGTAAGAACATGAGGAACAGGAACATCCAGTAGCTTACTTTCTATAAATCTAAGTGTAACTGAGCGCTCTTGGGACATATATATAATAAAGAGATAGCCATGATTATTTGATCATTAATGCAAGGGCATTACCTGTTGTAGGGCGCTAAGCATTCAGTGAATGTATGCATGGATCACAAGTCTATTAAATTCTATTGTAAACCCCAAAATTTAGCTTACAGGCAATCTAGAACTCACCGTGACTTTATAAAGTCAAACTTCAGATATGATTTTGTCAAAGAGGCTGCCCATATTCTACTAATAGTCCTAAACTATAATCCCCTTATGGGTCCTACTTTGGATAAAGAATTTGATTTAGTCATGGTAAATCCAAAGAAATGATTATGACCCCCACACCTCCAGCCATTGCCACAGTTGCTTCCACTCCCACAAAACTTAAAGCCTAATCCTGTGATTCTAAATTCATTTTTACTCCAGCTCTCACCTCTGAACTAGTTTTAAAGGTTACTTTTTATGATCAAGTTCCAGCATCCCTGATGGAAAAACCTCGCTCATTGATGCTACCTTTGCATTCCATACCTTAGACCTGAGTGTTACGACCTCCTAGAAAAGATTGACGTGGGTAGGGCCTCATCTGAATGGTATTCTCATAAGGATAGGATTATTTTTGAGATAAAGTCTTGGTTCCTTCTAAACATGTTCCCATCTAATAAGGGAACATCATGATCTCCCTATCATGGGGAATCCCGGTGCAAAGAGTTTCATTAACTCAGTCAAATGAGGTACATCTAAAAATGGTCGCACTAAGGATGTCTCTACATGGACTGAGTAGTGTTTTACATGTACCCATACTAAATCAGACAATCAAAACGGAATAGTCTTCTATGACCCCTTCAAAAAATATAAGGACCATGGGACTCAATTTAAGTAGATTTTGTAGTAGAATCTTCACCATCACAGGGTATACTCTGGTCATGGTAGAGGTGGATTGCTTCACAATCTATGTTATCTTCATCCCCTGCATGACAATTATTACAGTTGAAGAGATGGCATGACTACTTGTTTCCAATGGTTTCTCCCTTTTTAATTTCCCTATGAGGTAATCAATGATAGAGGTCCTCAGTTTACTACAAGATTTTGGTAGGCATTACATGACATGCTGAAGATCAAACTCTGAAGTTCTTCAGCATATTAAACTCAATCTGATGACTGAACTTAAGAATCAAATAGTCATCAGAGCAATAACTCTTGTGCTATGCCACCACTCTAAATACACCTGGTAAAAGATCTATCTTTTTCCCAGTTCTCATACAATAACTATCTACATGCACCAAAGTGGAGTGTCACCCATGTACTCAAGTTGGAATAACTCTATCTTCACTATTTGGACTGTATGTCTGCAGGGGTATTCCAGAAGTGGACAACTTCGTTAAGACCATCCAGAAGGTGCATCTCCAAGTCCATCAACAGCTGACTATCTCAACTACCACTTCCAAGCTTTTGCAGACAATAAAAGCTGTGAGGTTCCAAAATACCAAGTAGGTGATCTGGTCATGAATGATACCAAGAAGTTGCACCTCAAGGTGCCATATTATAAGTTGCTTGCAAACGTGCAGGTCCATTACCTATTTCCCAGGTGCTGACCAAAGGATCCTTCCATGTGTATTGACCCACTAAAAGATTTATAACTCCTTCCACATTTCCTCCTTTATTGCTATATAGAAGACATAAGCCCGTGGAGGTAGAGCTCACCATGGTACAGAGTTCACCAGAGATTGAAGTAGAGAAGCTTGAAAACATGTAGAGTAAAACGCAGTTTGCATTACTAAGCATCATGGAAGGGATTCCCATTCAAATGAAGATAATTAGTTTTCTCCAAGGATAGTAAGGAATGTAAAGAGTTGATTTTGAGTTACACAAGGCCAACCCTAGGCATCATCGTTTTATCTCCCAATATGGCTATCAATGCAGTTATTAAACTCCCTACCCCACACAAGAGTTATGCTTTAGCTAACGCTTATGAAGGGGGTGGACCCTGTCATTTAAAAAATAATGTAAGGCCTTAGCTTCAGCTAATAAGTTGGACAGGGTCATGCACCACTCTAGGTAAAAAAGGGGGTAAAAACCCAAGGTCCTGCCCTCACTCAGATCTCTGACCTAGGGCATACCCTGGATGAGAGATGGGTGTCTGCGCCACTTTCTGTCTTCCACATACCTTTCACTCATCTACTCCTCAGCCTAAACACATCCAAGTCTTGAAATATGAAGTTTAATTTAAAAATTTGGAAACTTCGTGAAGAATTTAGGAAAATTAAGAAGCTCTCTATCATGGTCCCCATTCCCTTTCCCCATCAGGAGGCTTAATAAGAAGTCATGATGAGCGGGCAACACTTACCTAGAAAGCCAAATTTGGTAAAGAAGTCACACAGAAAAGGTTACACTGAGTATTGAACCTGGCACTAATTTTGATATTGTTAGTACAGATTCAGACATTTGGAAATCCCACAAATCAACTCTAGAATAGCATGAGAACTTTGGCCAATAGTGGTGCTACTGAGGAATAATTGAGGCAATGGTTTCCAATAGTGCAGAATAAAAATTTGGTGTTCAAAACTGTTAATTACAGCTTTCAAAACAGGCTTTCATTCCATATAAAAAACAGCTTTTCAAATCACCATCCCCATCACAAAATAAAGGCTAGAAACCTGCTATTGGTAGGGCGTTGTTATATTTGTATTATTTTAATCACTATAATTTTATACTTAAAGTTTATGGTTTCCTTATATTCTATATAAGTAATAAAATTGTTAGTGAGCTTGTAAAAGAAGATAATGGTGTATTTACCTGTCCAACCTGTTGAGTGCAGCAGCTTGAAGAATGTTCAACCCACCCCCTCTTCAACTTCATCAATGCTTGAAACCCACCCCTCTTTTCCCACATTCCTTAATCAGTCCCCCAAGGTAAGGTGTCGCCTGGAAGTCTGGAATACTGTTGGGAGCGTTCAAACATACACTCTCATTTTTCTCCTGGATCACCCTAGGCCTAACAAAAGCCCATGGGTGTTTTAATGGTTTGATTATCCTAGCTTTAGAAGTTGACTAAATGTCTTTGTAATATTTCATCTTTGGCTTCTGATTGATGGTACAGCTTAGAATTGAAGGGGTAGCTGCGCTGGCATCCATTCTATAAATCTGCTTTGCAAATACTTTGTTATTTGAATCTGGTGCTGAAGATATCTAAAACTCATACAGGAGCTCATCCAACTTCTTATGAGCCTTCTCCGTTACTTTTTTTAAGTCCTACTTTTGTGGGAATCTCCAACTGCATATACAGACTCAATTTAGTGGCAACTTTATAGCATTACTTGGGTGACTGATGTAAGTCCCGGGGACCAGCCCTTACAACTGGATAGGGATCAACATCCCTTTCAGACAAAAAGGGGCCCAAAGGCCCAAGTGGACCCCCTATCACAGTTGAGCGACTTGGCGCATGTGGTAGATGAGCGCTGGGTGACTGCCCTTCCCCCTAAAGACAATCAAGTTTCTCCCCTCCCCCTCTTCAACCCTGGTAAGGCTAATAGAGGGGGCCTGCCAGGAGATTATGCAAGCCAGGGGCCATGGGCGGGCCCCTGAGACCCCTCACTCACCAGGGAAAACATACCAAAATTTTGAGGAAATAGCCAGTGCTAGTATTGGAGCCCAGTCTGCAAATTCTGGGCTGAAGGAGCTGGTATGGACTGGCTGGGGCCAAAAATCAGATCAGCACACAATTCAGGTTTTGAACCAGGTTACAAGCAACTTGGACCAGTTGCTCCTACCTCCCAGGATGGATCCAGAAAGTTCAGATCACGTAAATAATCAGATCAATAGTTTGGACCAGGTTGTGGATGACCCAGCACTAAGGCCACAACCCCCAAGGACAAATCTAGGGAATCTGAACCATGTGAAAAGCCCGACTTGAATGGTCAGGGTCCAGATTGGTACCATCAACCTGGTTTGACCCCAAAAATTTGGAAAAATCTTCAAGAGTTTTTTCAATTTTTGCCAAGATTTTGGACATCCCCCCACCCTCCCACCCACCAGCCAACAAAATCCCATCGCTGATCCCCAATCACTCAATCCCTCTGCACCCCCACTATGTGATTCTCCTAATACTTAAGGCAACTGCCCTGCCAAGGGGCAGTTGTCAGTTCAATCTCTAATCTTCCCACACTTTGTGCTAAATAAAACCTGAATACCCTGAACACCTTGTTTCAGACTCCGCCTGTTTACTTTTTCAAAAATTCCGCTGATCAATCTGGCAAAGTGCGCTGCTATCCAAAATAATTATCCCAATGATTGCCAAATGGGTCATCTGGTTGCTCACCCTGCCATGTGGCGGTGGATTGTATCCACCATAAACTGCCTCACGCCCAATGATGGAGTTGATTCTCCATCCATTTTTGCATACCCGTCTAATGTGAATCCATTTGTTTGCTCCATCGCTGGGATCTCCAAGACCGCTCCCCTATTGGAGCAGCCTCAGGGACACCCCGCCCTAATGCTCGAGAGCTTGGCCCCCACACCTGGCTCATTCGCCACTGGTCCCACCCACCTGAGGGCCCCAGAGCACCCCACCTAAGGGGAGCTCAGCCCTAACGCTTGCCGTGGGTCCATTTTCCTCTCTGACAGCACCCCTGTTCGCGTGGTAAGTCCTGTGCTGCCCCTTGCTGGTGCACAAACTCACCTATTTGAAACCAAAGGCCAGCAACTGCAAACTCTGGAGGAGTTGTCATCCTCCCCACCTCTCCCACCCTTGGGGGTTGCCCCCACAAGACTTGCAGTTGCCCCCATTGCAACCATCTGGTTTGCCTTGGGGGCCTTTGGTACATTAATGAACCTTTACTTTCCTCACTTCCCCACTAGATCTACCCTTCTTCTAGTCACACAGACGGCTGTGCCCTTGGAATTCTGGGCTCTCCACTGTGTGCTCACACACCCCAACTGGGAGCCCAGTCTAATTCTTATCAGCCGCTTCCATGACAACTAATTGAACTTTCTCTATTTGAATAGACTGGTTCACAGGATTTCTAATTATTTAATTTAACTTGATATATGTCATAATCATGATATATGTAAAGATAATGGCTCTTGCTCTCATATCCCACAAAGCCTGTAGATTTCATGTATTGTGTTTAATGTTATCTTAAACTAATCAAAAGTGTCATTCTTTGTTGTTTACCAGGAAATATTTCTACAGTCTCACTTGCGCTTAATGGTAGTCCATCTTCTGCACTGACTTTGACTGGTAGAAGTTTATTAATCTTCTCATTAACAGTGTATTGTAATGGGTAGATTATAACGTTCTGTTTTTATCAAGCATGTCATCTGTTTGTGCTTGGCTTAACTTCTCTGTCTTTGATTGCTATATGATATTGGTAATTGTTTATATTCATATGCTAGTAGTGAAATCATTTTTGCTAAACTCAAGTAGAAACTGGGTACCTATTAAAAAGTCATAGTGGTTAGTGCCCAGAACCTCAGCTGAAGCCATCAAAACCATCTTACTCAAAATGTAACATCAATGCATAGTATGCTCTTAAGGCGCGCATGATGGCAGTTGGGCTATTCTGTACTTGACGTTATAGTAAATGTCAAGCATAAAATTCTCTTTTCATCATCAAATTGGTGACATAATATTGACAGAAGCTCCTGTTATAGAACTAGCAAAGACGTGAACTCTCTGGATAACAACTTGACTTTTGTTATATTTTTTTAGACATATTTTCAATTGTTAAGTTAGTGGTGGACTCCTCAAACTGCTTAAGAGCTTCTGACTTTGGAGTAGTTAGGTTGATAAAATCCTCAGTATCCAGTTCAAGGCTCAAAATGTATTTATCACGAGCTGTTAAACCTCTTTTACAATGTTGACTATCTTATGGGATGGGTGCCTTGAGCCAAGTAAGTGTTGTCAGATATGCTTTTATCAATTACACTTACTTGTAGACAAGAAGGTACAACCACAAAACTAGGCTCTTAAAACATGGCAACCCACGCTAACTATATTCTTATCTTTGTAGATGTCTTTTCTTTCTGTCTAGGACTCACCTATTCATGGAATCAGTATTATCCTCCTTAGATGATGTATTTTTCTAGCTAGTATTTATCAGGCAGTAAGGTAAAAATATCCTATTTTGTGGCACATGTTGCATGTAAATTCTTGGAGTTTGACGTTCTAAAGGCTTTGAATTAATATATTTAGGCTTCTCACTCTTATCCTTAGTGGCGTAGACAGCTTGGCATATTAAAAAAGTGGTTGTATGGTGGCCTTGATTCAGACTTGTACATTTCTTGTACATCAAGTAAATATTATTAATGGTATTCAGTGACATCACAGCATTGATAATTAGTTCATAAGCATCTATAAAGTGGGATATTACTCCATTGAACTTACCAACACCATCCTTGCAGTAGATAAGTTTATTTTGTCAGTTGTCACAATTTCGGTGCTTTTGAGATATTATTGAGTGGAGTAATTGGTAACTGATTGATTCTTTTCCATCTTAATAACAAAAAATTCTGCTTCATGGATTGAAAGTCTTGATCGCTTCCATAATCAGTCAAGAGGATAATTTGACCTCATTCCAAGTTAGTCTTAGTTGCAAGCTTGCTATGAGAATCTCCTGAGCCTCATGTAACATTCAGTCTTGCATGTGGCAATATTTCTGGTAATCAAATGTAGATGTTAATAATAATTGTTTGCAAGATGTAGCAATCAATTTTCAGTATACTTTAAGAAGAACTCATTTTTCCTTACAAAGAGAATTCCATCAAAAATTTGTGTAGTAGCAATGCGCGCTCTTCTAGCAGTTCTCTTAACTCACTCAATTTGAGTTTGTAAATTTTTAGCTCCAATTCCATTGTTATGAGTCTTGTCTTGATGGTATTATCCTTCCTAGCCAAGGGGTTCAGAGAAGTCCTTACCATAAAGAACCTCCATATCTTCAATGTCACTAAACTCATTAGTCATAGCATGCTCTTCACTCAAATTGTCTGATAATGTCACATTTTTTTAATGAGCAACTGAGTCAACGCTACCCAAATATTTACTTAACTAGGGTGGCCAATATGCTGATTAGGGGTTGTGGAATGCACAAATTATACAGAAAAAGTGGTTTTAATGCAAAAAAGGACGATGCACTTCTTGGTGAGCAACTCTTCCCTTCCTAACTAATGTCACAAGTGTGACTGGTTGTAATTGATGTTTGCTACACTGGTGGTATTTTTATAAACACTCTTTTGCATTTATGGCTTAATCTTGGCACGTTGACCTCCTGAACAAGACCCAATGTAATTCTTGACCAACCTCTCTCTTGGCTTTTTTAGCAACAATGGTATCAACGTTGCAAGTGCCCTTTTGAAGATACTTAACTTTCTACTGTATCTTCTACCTGATTCTAATACCATCCTGTTTACTGGGTATCTACTAACCTGAACCAAAATATTTAAAGCAAAGGCTATTACAAGATTTATGATGTAAGACTTCTTTAATAAAGAGGTACATATATATTTCTAGTAAAATTCAATATAGCTTTAACTTCTTGCTAGAAACTCTTAATGTTAAGAAAACTAGGTGCCCAGAGCTGTGGGATGTGAAGCTGGGAAGAATCTTTGGGATGGATTGGTTCCTTGAATGACTGGAGAGAGGCGATGGGGCAGCACTTTCACTTCTTCAGGGTAAAGTAATATGCACTATCTAGGTTATGATACCAATCATTGTAGCTATGCAAAAAGAATAGGTATAAATCCTATAAGAAATAAATAATAATCTTTATTGTTGTAAGCTTTTGATATTTAAAAGATGAATCAGTGCCTTTTAACAGATGGGGCGCTCAAGTCTCCTTCTTTCAGGACCTTTAATTCTAATCTAATATGAGGGTCAAGCTGTAACCTTGCTCTTTGATTTTCTTCAGGATTGTCAACCTCCCATTGTGCAGGGGCCTTTGGATGGTAACTGCTGGCATCAAAATGGAGTCTCATCTCATGATAATTTCCAAATCTCTTTTATTAATTCTTGCCTAGTTAGAAACAAGGTCTTATTTGTCGACTATTCATTATATCTGAAAAAGACTTGCCACATTGAATGATGATTAAACATCTAATAGACCAATCATAAAATAATTCAGTCCATTCTGGAGTATAAATGCTGATATTGACACATTAAGATCCTGTCAGAGGGAAAATAGGGTTGTAGGAATGACCATGTACTCAGTTTACTACTGTCCCCTTATTAACATTGTTAATAAGTATTCATAAACAACTTTATGAATGACATTGTAGGGTCTGGGCCAAATAATGTTGAGCTTATTATATCAACCCCAGGTCAATGGTGATAAAAAAGAGCTAGGTCACTTAATTAAAATTGTCAAGGAGAGTGTTGGAATTTCAGATGACCACATAATCCAACCTTTTAACAGATTAAAAAATTTTATGATTAAGTTATAATCCTATAGGATTGGCAACAACAGCAATTAATGGGATTATTGCTGGGAATCATCCCCAATGATATTTGAGGTCGCTGACTAATGAGATTATCATCAGCAATCATCCCCAATAAAATTAAGCAATAATATAATATGGGAACAACACCTGATAGTCAAATTGTAGGGAATCATTCATTGTGGAACAAATTGGAGTTGTCAAAAAGTTACCAAAGCGTTTGGATGCTGGAGGAAGAGAGTAGAATTTTCATTGGCCAAAAATTGGTTTTAGGTCCCTAATACCAATTGTTTGGTCATTAAACACCTGAGGATTACGCTGTCTAAGAATCTCAAGGAAATGGTACCTGACAAGATTTGGTGCCTAACGCTTGAGGATCAAACTAGTTTAGGAGCACAAATAATTCCCAGCGGACAGCTGAAAAGATATGTGCCAATTCTAATTATAAAAGCCCTTAATTTTTCCCTAATAAAAGCAGATAAAAACCTGATAACTTAGTTTTTTTTAAAATTAGTTGTTTAAACATTATTCTTAAGAGAAGAGTGCAAGGATCAGATATCCTTAAGTTGTTATCAAAGTCTCCATATGGCTCTGTGAGAAGGGAATAGGGTATATGTTCCCTACCAGTATCAAAATATCTTCAAGAGGAAGAAGCACCTGTCTAGCGTTGGACAATAAACTCAACGTGGCTTTTGGGCATTCAACTTAAATAATAGTCTTCATACTATTATTGCCCCAGTTAATCAAATTCAATCAAATCAATGCAAGAATCAATGAACCTGTGCAGTTAAAATCTAGGGCCAGAAGCAAGCAACCAATTAAGCCCCATACTTTAACAGAGAGTCAGCTGACTTTAAATTGGGATGTCTCCTTGTGGTGGTGACAATTTTATGAGTGGCTAGAGCTTAAGGCTGGACAATCTCAATGGATAAGGCTTCATAGTCAAATCAGAGTTTCAGGCATGGAGGTATTGAGTAGGGAATGAACAATACTTGGTAGTCAAGGGGTACACCCATATAGAGCTTTGAATGAGGACATCCTGATTTTGATGGTAGCGTATTCAGTAAGTGAGCAAAGCGCTGGGTAGATAGTGTCTAAGCGCGTAGGGTCAGAGGCATCCATCTTCCAAAAAATAGAAATAAGTGTTTCATTAGCACGTTCCACTGCCCATTGGTTGAAGGATTATAGGGGGGCGGTGAAACTTTAGTTAGTCCCCAAAAAGAAAGTTAGTTCTTGGACTACTTGAGAGGCTATATTTAGCTCATTGTCCAAAAGTAGAGATGCTGGCATCCACGCTGAGTTAAAACAGATCAGATAAGGAATAGGTTCATGGCTTTTGTGGTGGCAAAAGGGAACAGAAATTGCTCTAACCACTTATTAAAATGGTCCACACCCAATGCATATATTTATGGCCATGTAACCCAGCTGGAAGAGGGCCCACCACATCAATGCTGATGACATTAAAGGGGCTTGATAGAGCCACAACTAAATGTTAGTACTGGGGACTAGCCTAATATTGGTATTAACAATCATACAGGCCTTTAGAACTTCCTGGATGGTCTCAACCATCTGAGTCCAATAGCATCGGTTATTAAGCCACTCAAAAGTCCTTTTCACTACCATGTGCCCCACAGTTTTTTTCTTCAAGAATAACATTGGTTTGGAAGAATGGTGGATATAGAGAAGACAGACTTGTTGATTTTATACAGCACCCCCTCTTTGAATAGAGGGTTCCAAGTCATTTTTAATATCTCAGTTTTGATTTCAGGAGTTTCCAACTCTCATCACTCAAACTGTCCAATTAGATTGTACAGTCAGTCTTCTTAAGGGGTCAAGGCGGCCATTACCAGCATCCTTGAGAGACCAACAGCATTCTGATAAATACTCTTCCGAGATAACATAGTAAAATTGTAATTTTGAAGCCTTAGTACCCATCTTATTACCTGGCCATCTGGGTCCTTATCTGCTGTAGCCATCAGAGTAAGTAATGGTCATTGATGATGGTGAAATGGTTACCACATAGGTAGGGTCAGAGATGCTTTATCGCCAATAACATAGTCAGGAACTCACTCTCAGTGATGTTACAATTTCATTCATCCTTGCCTAGGGTGCTGCTAAAGTATGCCATTGGGTGGTTGACCTGGTCCTCATTATGAGCTAGGGTGGCCCTGACCATGATGTTCCTAGCATCAGTAAATAGAAAAAATGGCTGTTTGAAATGTAGATGAACTAAAATAGGGTTAGTATAAAGAGAAATCCGCAACACCTTAACCGCCTGTTCCTGTTCAGGCTGCCATTCAAAAGGTACATTCTTTTGTAGAAGGTAGACCAGGGGTTTGTGTAAGTTGGCAAACTGAAAAAAGAACTAATAATGATAATCCCACCATGCCAAAGAATATTTGAATATCTGTTGAGTTTCTTGTTTATATTTGAAGGCTGGGCCTTTAAAGTTTATGAAATTATCAGTTGCTGATAGCTCAGCTTAATCACCTAGTAGATTATCAAATCCCTATATAAATCATTTGGTAGCTTTGCTAAATCAAGGCAAATTACTATTAGAATTACATGCAAAATAAAAAATATGTATTGGGCTAAAAATTTTAAACAAAGATGAAGGTACTTTTATTTTCAGATTTTGGGTTACTTAGAAATTTAGTCAAAGTTTGGGTGAACAGGTAATAGGTGATTGTAAGAGCAAAAAGCAGATTATGAAGGATTTGATTGGCCATAATTGTTCCCAATTGGTTCAACTGGTTTGGGTGTTCCCTGACTGTCAAGATCTTTAGTAATTACCTTTCAGATCTAAAAGGGGTTAAGGCCTGTAGTGGCTCATTTTTAGGATTATCACTTGTGGTAATTTCTAGGTAAGTTCCACCATGTTGGTAGTTCCTTTAAAAGATTGGGACATATCTGTCATTTGATTCCCAATTTGATCTATTGTGAATACAATCAAACTCAACAATGCCCCCTAAAGATCTTGCCATGGAGGGTCATAAATCTGAAGAAACCTATCATGGACTTGACTTATGATAGATCCTGACTTTCTGGAAGTTAGATTTATAACCAAGTGTTATTCCTCACATATTAATAAAATTAGTATAATAATTAATTGAGGATGATTGCCAATTAGTTTGCTAATTTTGATTCATTATCTAAGGATAATACCCCAATTTGTGCTCCCCATTCAGTTGGGTTGAGCTGTCTTGATCTACAGGATCAAGAAAGTATCAGGAATCATCCCCAATAGGAAATTGGTGGGTTTCAACACCGGTGACTGAGTCTGAGGATGTTTTGATAATAAACATTATCAATTAAGATGATGAATTGCTTAAATTTGACATCAAAAAGTATTAGGAGATGATCCTAATAGAGTTTTCAGTTAATTTCATCACTGGGGACTTATGCCAAGGATGTCAAACTAAATAATACTAATTATCTAAGCTTGGCAGGCTTTTATCCCTGCACCAACTCCATCTGAAATTGATTGTGGGATTTTCAAGAGAAAGTCAAATCTCAGAGGTCCGTCAACTATGCCAAGGATGCCAAACCATTTAATTTTAATTAAATAAAGTCAAATTGCATTTTGACTTTGTGAGAGTATCAGGCGGAATCCCCAACAGTATTTTGATGCAATTTGGCACTGGTGACTTATGCTGAGGATATCAATATATAATTAATTCAGATTATGATGAATTAAGGATCAATGTAATCATGGACATTTGAGGATGATGAGTATTGCCAGTGAGAGTGCTGACAAATACTAAGCAGGGAGAATCACCAATGAGTACTGATGATGCTAACTTTAGATACCAATGATGTGGACAGGCAAGAAATACCTATAAATAGTTTGATCTCCCTCTTAATAAATCTATCTTATAAGCTCCAAACATGATATTTGTTTACCTTCCTTTACCTACCTTTATTAAGTTTTTAGTTAACAGTGGTTAGCTTAGCTTGTAGAGGTGGGGCTAAAAACCCCCAGAGGTTAGGTGCTGGGTCAAAACACCTGGAGTGGTTGGTGCAACCAACTCCCAACATTGAACTAGATGGAAACCCTGTGGGAACCTAAGTAACTAGAAAATAACAATGATGAACTGGAAAGATTGAAGGGGAGAAACACTGAGGGAGTCAATAGAGGCTGCTGAACCACAAATGTTGGACAAGTCCTAAAGAGGACCTCTGAGCTATAACGAGTGGTTAAGCTTCAGAAGGAGAAGTTGTTGGTCTGCTGGATTGGCGGGTTGCTCTGTGAATTATAAGGAAAGGTCAGCAATGATTGTGAAAAAGCAAGGGCCAGCAGTCTTTATACTGTTTGGCCTGGCATATTAATGGAGTCACCTAGCATTGAGAATGTAAAATTCTCAACACTGGAGGTGATAGATACTCTGGGCCTCAATGATATTACTTGATATGATCCTGAATATAAGGTATCAAGTTTGTGTAACTGACCACATGATCAGTGGTGATAGAACAATACCAAATCCTCTAATTGAACTCTAAAAGGATTGGACACTATGCATTGCTTTGCTCTGCCTCTCATTGAATAATAGTTTCCATAGACTCAGCTGCTAGAGCTTGTAGGTGGATTGGTTTATAAGTCAGCCTTCACATTGCTAGCTCAGGGGTGACCTGCATAGAGGAATATAGTCTGAACGCTAGAGGGTAGGATTGGCTTCTGGCTGTATAGTTCTCAAAATGGCAACATTTTATAACATGATGATAACTCATGTGATATGTTAAAAGAGCCTCTGGAAGTAAACATTTCACCTTCATGGGTCAGAATGTGCCATTTAATGAAGAATGGTGATGAGCGTTCCATTCGCTCATTCCACTGCTCCATTCATAGCAGGATGGTAGGGAGCAGTGAAAGAGGGATTAGTGCCATTAGGGCATTGATGTCAATGATTACTTGGGAGACAAAGTTGATGGCATTATTGGACAGTAGCACCCTTGGGCTACCATGATGGATGAAGAACTGTTTTTGTAAAAATGAGGCAGTAGCTTTGAAAGTGGCTAAGGTAATGAAGATGGCCTCACCCATTAGGCGAAATGGTTAATCACTACTATTATATATTGGTGGCCATATAACACCGTAGGTAGTGAACCAACAACGCCAACGCTGACTATAGCAAAGGGGGTGGTAGGACACACATCTTGATGTTAATATGGCAGACTAAGAGGCTTCTGGACAGCACAAATAAGACAGGAGTCAAGACCGTCGTGTATTGTTTTAATTATACCTTCCCAGCAGCAGCGCTCTCACAACCATTAATGAGTTTATCAGATGGCATTATGACTTACCATTAATGGCCCTCCAAAGTGGTACCTTACCTGGGAGACTTGTGGACATAAGGCAATCAAGAGTCGCTGACATTTTTGTATAGCAATACATCCTCAATTCAGGTCCCATCAGCCATCTTCTTTAATTGCTGCTGAACTGCAAGTGCTCCTTGAATCCGCTCCTCAGGTTTACAATGAGGTCATAAATTTGATACTCCTCAGAGGTGTAGAGGAACAATATAGGCAAGAATGACAGACCATTGGCGTTTTGATGTATGGTATTAGTGTGATGAACATAAGTAAAATAATAGCTTTGTAGTTTGGGTGCCCAGTGGGCCAGTCATCCATCAGGATTCTTCATCTGCTGCAGCCACTGCAGGGAAGCGTGATCTGTAACCCTTGTTAAAAAATTCTAATATAGGAAAGGATGGAAATTCTGGATGGCAAGTAGGACGGCTAAGCAATATTGCTTTATTATGCTAAAGTTCCTTTCCGCCTGAGATAGGGTTTTGCTAAAGTATGCTATGGGATGATCCACTTGATTTGCATCAAGTTGCGCTAAAATGGCCCAACAGCTACATCACTAGCCTCTGTAAATAGAATAAACAGTTTGCCAAACATGGGATGGACTAACCAGGGGCACTTTCAAGTGCTTTCCTTAAAACATTAAGATCTTGCTGCTGTGTCTCCTCCCATTGGAAAGGAACCTCCTTATGAAGCAGATAGGTCAGGGGCTCAGCAAGCTCAGCAAAGTGGGGGAGGAACTATTAATATTAGCTGACCATCCCAAGGAACACCTGTATATCACGTAGTCTAGAGGGTTGAGCCATCCTCTTAATAGCAACCACTTTGCCTTGTATCAAAAAGATTCCTTCCCAGTCAACCTTATGGCCAAGGATTCCATATCAGTTTGAAAAACTGGCATTTGGAAGGTTTCAACTTCAGCAACACATAGCGGAGGCATTTTAACAACTCCTTCAAATGAGCAAGGTGTTGGTCAAATGTGCAGGAGAACATTGTCACGTCGTCAGGGTAAATTAATATACATGGCATTTTTGAGTCCCCCAACAAGACATTATCGCTCTTTGAACGTGGCTGGGGCATTGCTGTAAGTCTCAGGGAACATCCTCTGGGTGTCAATTGGGACATTTTCCCATTTCCAAGTAAGAAGGCACCAAAAAGGATGGCTGTACCCCTTGTACTCAGGGCAATCTCGCTCACATAGTAGATGAGCGCTGGGTAACAGCTCTTCCATGTCATGGTTGGATGACTTAATAGTGGGAACCAATGCTAAAGTTAAGGCTGGGTGACAGGAGGCCCAGAAGGTGAAACTTCAGGCTCTTCCTGACCTGAAACACACCTTAGATCAATGCTGGGTGCAAGCCAAGCATGCTCAGGTTGAAACTAATGGGGTGCAAAACGCCCAGCCTCTTATCTTGGCCCAGGCACTGAAACAAACAATTTACATTACAAACAAAGATGGTTTGATTCAGTTAATTGGAGAGCAAGGGTTCAAACCTCGTTCAAGTTTTGAAACTTTAAGTTTGGGTAAAATATGGCTTCAATCAATTACTTGAGTGAAGGCACTTTTGGTGTATTTTACTAAAATGGATGGAAGCATCTGTTTATTGGAGCGTCAAGGCTTGGGCGCACTTCTGCAGAACCTGAATTTCCACAGCCCACTTTAAATATGGTTTTTGCAACTAACATTCCTCGTTGGTTAACTTTCTTAAATAAATTTACCCATTAATTTACGTTTTTTTACCAATGGTTCCTTGGGCAAACTTGGTGGTGGACCTCTTTGAAGAGGTCTCTAATTATGTGGGCCACTACTTCTTATCATAATTTACCCAAATCCCAGGTGCTCCCTTGGGCCGCCCAGGTCCCCTCCAGATCAAGGCACCCAAGTCTAGTGGCGCCAAGTTACACTTGATTATGGACTCCCCTCTGGGGTCCACTCAAGCTGTGATGTTTCTTACCTACCTGGTACTATATGTCGCTCTTTACACCCTTGCCTGGGGTACCTTTGGCACAGGCACCACTTGAGGTGCCTTCTTTCCCATTCTCCTAATGGCTAGTTACCTAGCAATGTGGGTTTGCATCCCACATCACCTTGCTGGGAATGAGAGAGTTACAGACACTCTCTTGATATTAGTTGACCAACCTTTTTATTATATGTGCATAATAATTATCCATGTGGGACTTTCATTATTAGTAAAATTAGGTGCACTGGCCATTTGTCACTGCCATGATGGTGCTCACCACAGTTTTCTCGTTTGGTTTTGTATTGGTGCATTTTGGTGTTATTCTTGCAACTACCAATTGGGAAGTGCCCACCCTTCCTGCTCGTACCTTGTGGTCTCAGACTTTTTGTGATCCTGATGTCATGATTCCCCACCTTTCTCCTGAGATTTACTCAGAAATTTAACAAGCCTTGGCATCCCTTGAGCCAAAACCCTAGTTAAGTAAAAATAATTGTTTAGTTCACATCTTCTTTCACAAGGAGTGGATCTGTTATCCTGATTGTCTCCTGATGCGGGTGACTGGGTTTTTTGTGGTATTCTGCACTCAACCGCTTTTGTGGTGAACAGTGGAGGGCTTGGAACAGGTCTTGGAGCATAATTGACCTGATGAAGCATCCCTCCATTCCTTCTTTGAGTTCTTTTCTCTGCGTCAAGCAGGTCAGCTGATAAAAGCATACTTAAGTGAATTCTGCAAAAAAGCTCAGGCTTTGCCATTAACTGATGAGGTTAAAACATCAATTCTCTGTTTGACTTTGGACATATCGATGTGAAACTCCCCAATTTGGCAGTCTCCTCCTTCCAATATTGATCATCTTGTTGAAACCCTTTGGGGTAGTTTCTCTACCTCAACCTGGAAGGGGCCAGGTAATTTGGCTGTCATCAGATTAAGTCATATAAATATGAAAGCCAAAAAGTTGCATGCGCCTCTTGAAATGAGGGAATCTTATCCTTCTAAATTCTTCTACTTCTGTATTTCCTTGAGTCGTGAGATGCTTCCCACTGATTTCCTCCCCGTCTTGGCAGAAATT